>JBBMFX010000035.1:12276871-12287248 GCA_037832545.1 Rhabdalestes septentrionalis | reverse complement strand
TGAATGTAAAGCACTTTGGTCAACTGGGGTTGTTTTAAAGCGCTATAGAAATAAAATGTACTTACTTACTTACTTACTTACTCTTCAGTAGTGTAAGGTGAAAATTACCTTTATCCATAATATCAGAAGTAATATGATGCAACCCTTGCCAATCGTAGTACACTAATTAATATATATATATACAGAATATATATAGTATACTACTAAATATATATAAACACAACTAAATCTCTCCTCCAAAACAGAACTGAATGTCCAGTCGTAGCTCAGCAACTAAAACTTGTGCCTCTAACAAGCTTTTTTCAGATGAATGTTGGAATGTTGGGTGAAGGGTTTTGTAGCTAAAATCCCAAGACAATGGAAGGGAAGTTTTGTCTATTCATTAAACTTAAGACATAAGGCAGCAAGCAGGCTCTCGCCAGAGTCAAGTAAATATTGTCTAGAATACAGTTCCTTGTATGCGTGATGTGAATATAGAGCACAAATTTATCACAGAGTGTTAATGAACAGGATTCTGTGTCGATTTTCTGCCTCCACTGTGAAAATGCAATACTATGCTATTTGTATGGTGCCATATTATCCATCCTGTGAGGTTGACATGAGCTTCCCAATTTTATGGTACACGTCTGTATGGTCTACTGACTGTACTTCCTCAGGTTCACATCCCATTCATTCTACTGTCACATTGCTAGATTGTGTATTTATTTTGTTGTTTCTGAGATTGTTATCACTGCATTATAATATTTATAGTACAATCATCATTCTGTAAGGTTTTTGTTCTGTCAATACTATAATGTTTACATACACTATGGTTACAATTCTCTATAAATTGTTTGTCTATTGTCTACTGTCTACTGTCTCTATCGTAACTGGCACTCTGTTGACTGTTGCTATATGTTGCACCCTATCAGTGGAGAAACATTGTCTCCTCACAGTATATACATGTACACCGCTGCTGATGACAATGATGCACTATTGAACCATGCAGCTCAGTACTCATTGTTAAAGTTACATCACAGCAGAAGTTCCAATGGACCAACGTAGGCCTTGTAGGATCTTGGAAACCAAATCCTTGTGATCTCCACCGAATCTTTACTCAATCTCAGTTCAGCTGCAAATAAACTGTAGGCACTCGCAATGTCCATGTTTGCTAGCACACACAAAGCTGGACATTTTTTCCGTCTCCTTTCACCTTTTGCTTATTTGCACTCTCCCGGGTCTGAATCCTACCAAACCTAATTAAATCCCTGATTGGCTGGAAACCTCTCCGGCCTAACTTTGACTGAAAATACCAGATTGGTTGTTTTTTTTTTCTGGAAAAAATACCATTTATATGAGTTACATAATGTCACGCCTCTGCCACGCCCCCAGTGGTTAAACTCACCGGTATTCTGAGCTGGAGAGTCATTTTACCCCTGTCTACACCATGGAATGTCCCAGCATCTGAGGTATGTGGGTAGTGGGGCAATGCACCAGCCTCTTGTCAGCCCTCCTGTGTCTGCTAATGAATACCTGATCAGTTTCTCTCCGGTTCCCAGGTGTCTTGAGAGAAGCACTTATTCAAGGTTAAGTGTCATTGGTCCTCGTGTTCTTGTCTGTTGGTTAAAGGGTCCAGCACGTTCCGATGACAGTGTGTGGTCACTGGTATGCAATCCCTAGTGTCTGGTCTTGTGTCAACAAGTGCCGTAGGGCAAGCGTGAGAAGCGCGATGGTTGCCTCTCACATAAATGCATTCTGAAGGATGGAGGAGATATTAACTTGGCTGGGTGTGTATATCATTTTCCTAGAATAACCAGGAAGGCTGAAATGTCTGAAGGCCCGACTCAACCCTAGAGCCCCAGCAGGAAGCAGAACTTCCAACCCTAGTGGTCCTCGTGGCTCCTCTAGCGGAGCAGTTAAAATATTGGGACCCCGTCCTTAAAAAGTCATTTATCAGCTGAATGCATCCTTTTATATGATTCTGAGAGAGAGTATCCTCATGTGTTTTGTTCATGTGTCCCTCACGATTCAGTGACTGTGTAACTGTCTGTGATTCAAGTTCTGTATTTGTATCTGCTGTACCTAAACCGACAGGACACACAACTGACAAAAACAAACAAACAAACAAAATAATATTAATCATCATCATAGTTGAAGGCTCTTACATGTTACTACTTTTATGCAATTATTTAACTCGTGATATGAAGGACATTTAAAAGCTGTAAATTTACATAACAAGGATATATACTTTCACTTTACTGAAAGCATGAGTACTGTCCCTGGAGCACTGGACTAGTGTCTTTTGTCCACTACTGGGACTTTTACAGTTGTAATTAAAGCTTCAATACTATTACCTTTATATGAGTTTGGCCTATCGCATGCTAATATATTTTACTGTGCACAGTGTGGGTGCATGAATTGCAGCTGCTTTAGGATTAAAAGTGGCTTAGTCAAAGTCTCTGTTATGTAAAATGCTAGGTTAGGGTCATATTTCTTTATCGTATATAAGGGATTATCATATATAAGGGATTCCTTCCAAAATGCATTAAAGACCACTTTTGAGACTTTCTGTATTTTCATGATATACATTGCTGGAAGTGGGTTTTACACATACTGCTTTCTTCTATACTTCCCTGACTGTGCTTCCCTTAGCACTCTTGCCTTGAGCGCGCCTGGCCACAGATGCTGCCTGACATAGGTGCAATTTGGCCCTGCTCACTCTCTGGGTTTATGCTTTTGTATGTATAGATATATAAAAAAAATTGTGGTAGTATCTTTTCAAGAAGACACTTGCAGCTTAGTAGTCACTTTGATGCCTAATTAGCCCACATAAAACAGCCATGACTGAGCTGCCTAAATCCACTGTATTCATTTTGCCAAACAACATATTGTTCCTGTTGGATTTGTCTCCCTACTTGCCTCCATGTTTGAGAAGAATCCCCTGAAGAAAAAGCGCAAAAGCACATTAAGGTCAGTTTATTAATCCATTTCCTCCGCATCCCTGAAGGTAAACAGTGCGGCGCATAATATTTTCGAGAAGAAGAGTTAGCACTTCATGAATATCTTACACTTGGCAGTCATTAAAGGGAGCATGCTATTAAGAAGTTTTATTTCTAATTCGTGGCATTAGCATAATGAAATTTTACCTTTGTATGCTATCAAAAGATTTTACCTTTTTCTTTACTTCTTTTGATTTTTAGTTTTGGTAGATATTATTATGAAAACATAGTGCACTACCAAGCATATGTACTGTGTTTAGAACTTGCTGGGCTAAACAGAATGGAATATGCTTTCAATTAGGCTTTACATGTACATTGCATTGTACTCCAGGGGGAGATACAAGGGACCACAGTAATACTCTTGTAATAGCACACACATACATTTCGAAGACCACTAGATTGGTGTGTGTTTGTGTATGGGCTTTATTGTTGCATCTGGTTTTTGTTCTATGCTAAGACTAAATACATTTGATCAAATGTGATGAGCAAAACCAGTTCAACATTAAATAGGCCACAATCCTTTCTTCAGCCCTGGACTTGAAACCATTGGCATGTAGGAAAAAAGTGCTTCACAGATGACTAAAAGCAAATCATTCCCACTCCCACTAAGTTTGCTCTTTATCTTTAAAATTAGATACAGGGTTGTTACTTATGTGTTCTCTTTTTTGGCACCCTGTGGTCTGATTTAAGTGGGCATGAATGCAAAAATGAGTGTGGTAAGATAAGTTGTTAGTAGAAACAACTAGAAGGTGCGGCTTGGACGCGTCATCTGTGATGAATATGGTTGAATCACAGTCTTAGAACTAAAATCTTAGAAATAAGTTCCCTTGGCTTTTATATGCAACTGTAGCGAAAATCCTATAGAATGTTTAGATTAAGTGGACAGATAAAATTGGCTGATACTGAGATTTCAGTACTAAATGTCAGTATTGGGAAAAATGTTGCTTCAAGATATTGTTCATTATTTGCTCATTATTATAAAGTTCATTATTTGATATTTCAAAAGAAGAAATGCACATCCAGTGTGAAAACAACTATTCATCTTCATTTCAGCATTACAGGTTGAACTGCATTACAACAATCATATTTGAAATTCACAACTGACAACTGGAGTCATTTCTGACCCCTCACACTAGAAATATATCCCTCACACTAGCAAAATATTTCTTACAATAGCAATATATCCCTCACACTAGCAAAATATTTCTTACACTAACACAATATCCCTCATACTAGCAAAATATCCCTAGCATTAGCAAAACGCCACTCACACTAACAAAATATCCCTCACACTAGCAAAAGGCCCCTATTACTAGCAAAATATCCATCATACTAGCAAAACATCTCTAGCACTAACAAATGATCTCTCACACTAACCACATTTCTCTAAATAAATAATACAAAATAGCATCTAAACAAAAAGATATCCATGCCCTGCTTATGTAAACTTTCCATTTCACATCACCCATCCCGTGTCTTTTACAGCAACAACTCAACTTTTTGTTATGTCGTTTGTAATAAAAATGTACCCCTTCAGTATAATTAGATTTGAGTGGTGTTTTGGCAGTAAGCTTATGAAACACAACATCTACATGGCTGCAAAACCGACACTAACGTTCCCGCACTACAACACTTACTGTACTGCAGATTTAGCAGGAGATAAATGCCATATATCTTAATAAGATTAAGCTTAAGGTGAAAGAACATTTATTCGATGTGATCTAATCCATCATGGAATTCCCCCTAGCACCGAAATGTTTAAAATGTCTGTCTACAACTTGGAAATGGGAGAACTGGGGCTTATCAAACTAAACAGGGGCACTTTTTTTTTTAAATCAGGATTAATTTGAAACAGACGGTGGAGTAATGTGAGGCGTTTTAAACTAATGATATAAAGCAGCTGGAATACTTGGAAAATGTGAATGAAACTGTATTTGTGAATACAGAGTATAGACTGTGTACAGATCCGTTTTTTGCAGGTCAGTTTTGTTTTTTTTTTTGCTGTGGAAGATTTTCCAATCTTCTTTGCAAAGTTACTTTAGTTCAGTCACACTGGAGGAATTAACCATCATTTAATTGTTCTACTACAGCATCTCAGTGGGGTTCAAGCCAAGGCTTTGACTTTGTTTTAAATATATTTGTTCATTTAAGAGGTAGACCTGGTCTTTCCTTGCTGCATTACCCAGTTGCTTTTGAACTTCCGACCATGGGCTTAAGGCTAGACATTTTCCTGCAGGATTAACTGTTAGAGAAAGCAGAATTCATGTTTCTGTTCATTATTGCAAGTCATCCAGTGCCTGAAGGAGCAAAGCACGCCCACACCACCACCATCCCGTTTGACCATTGTTATTTTCATGGCATGTTGTAGATTTATGCCAGGGACCCGGATCTTCCAAAAAGATTCGCGTTCAAATTGGTATTTCACAGTATTTCCAAAAGATTTTGATACTGTATCACATTAATTGTGGTCAGAATTACTTTTATTATATTATAATGGTCTTTGCACGTTCATTATACTGTCTTGAGCATTTTGTAAAATTGAAAAACTTTTTAAGATTCATCCTAGGGGGGCTTATTTTTTTCATCACCTAGGGCGATAAAATGCCTTAATCCGGCCTTCATTACTGTAATAGCACAGAATAAACAAACTGGGTCCAGATCAGAAAGGCATGTCCTATTAACAAAGCTACTCTCAGCTCTATTGGCCTTAATTGTGCTGGAAGTCTCATAACAGCATGACCTGAGCTGGCTCCTGACAGCCCCGGAACCCAATTCAGCTCTATTGATATTTCTCGTTAGGCAAAACAGCAACGTAGGGGTCCAGGCAGCCTCTCCAGTCTCCTTCGCATGCTTGTGGCGAGCTCATCCAGCTGTTTGCTCAGGGTTGTGGAACACTTGTTCGGGGAGGCCGGTGTATCTAATTTCTGACAAGCTCCACTAATTAAGAGCTAGCTTAGCTGTGGCACCGAGAAAACAATGCGTGGCCCCGAACAATGGAAAGTGACATTAGGTTAAATTACTATTATGATGCTGATAATGATGATTGAATTCAGCGCGGGGGGTTAGCGAAAGGGCTTGTAAATGAAGAGCGATGATATAATGAGAGCAAAGCCAGTTGCGGCGGATGACTGTCAGAACTGTTGTCAGACAGAGATACTGGCCTGTCAGGCGATCCTCAGACTGTGCTTTGTCAATGGACAAAATTGACATTTCGCCTGCTGCGATATTATGGCGCAGCGCATGTAAATACAAAGCATGTCAGTGCACAATGAGAATAATCTGCATAAGTTAATTATCTTAAATCAGCAGTCTCATTTTTTTTAAGACATAATATACAGCTGCACAGCAGTGAGCTACACCCAATTTGAAACCGATGATTTTCCCTGGTGTTAGCTATGACATTAGTTATTTAGGGTCAATCTGAAAATGGATGATAAACTGGATGAATTACAGAGATGATCATGATAATAGCTGGGTAAAGCCAAAGTACCGATGATTATGATAGATTGAGGACCAATTATTTTCCACCGTTTAATTTGTGTGGCTTGAATGGCAAGCAGCAAATGAAAAATCATTAAAAACCCATGTCTGCACCAATCCGTAGGAGCATATTTTATTCAGTAACGCTCCAGGCAATGTCCACTCACTGTCATGTGAGCTAAAACTAATGTTAACAAGAGAAGGTTTCGTAATGAGCATGTATTCTGCTGAAGCTCCCGCAACAGAGTAGAACTCCTAACCAGCCACCTGCCCAGAGGGATGCATGAAAGCAATCAGCTGCGTGTTGTCTTTCACTTGTACTCAAACGTAACGAGCGCAAATTTCATGGAATCAGAATATTGATGGTGTGAAATGCCCTTGACAGAGGAGAACTCAACTTTGTGAGGCAATCAAATGCCCTGTAGTGCACAAACGAAAGTTCACGCCACCGCATTATGCAGAGAGAAGCCTCTAATCGCTGGCTGTCAACACTCCACACACATACAGCTACTTTAAGAAATACTTCTCCACACACATAATGAATTTCCATTTTTTGGTACCAGCTTTATATGAAATGTCATTAAAGAAGACATATTCAACATTATGAGTCCTCAACAATCAATCATAGACAAGGATTGACAGCTGGACAGAAACACTGGACCAGATAAAACACAAAATGGCTTTTTTTCCCCAGAATTATCAATGTGTTACATATCAGGGATGTGGATTTCAGACTTTAGAAATCTGCATGAAATCTCACTGCTATTGAACTCAATTTATTACTAATCGTTTATACAAATGATATAATGTGCATGGAGGACCTGTTAACACAGTACGGGTATAAAGACACTAAAAACATTTGATTTTAACGTTTTAACATTAACCATAATGAACTGTAAATGATTGATTGGCTGAATTGCTACCTTTAGATCTATGTACTACTGTAAATCAACACATTTTATGCCCACATTTCTTTAAGCAGTGACCTAGAAATAATTGCGGAACATTATATCTGCAGGTAAGACTTTAATATTTTAGTTAGCAGTTGCTGAGCCTCTGAGCTTCATCTTCAGATACCATTCAGAATTCAAGCAGGGGTCTTTAGTGTAATGTTTGCTAACCTGAGCCCAGATTAGAACAGAGACTTGGGGACAGCAGAAAGGAAAAGATGCAGAAGAACCCTGATAGTGCACTCAGTCTCTTCTAGCTTGGCACGCTCCTGCTGCAGCTGTAGACTCGTACATGAACGGAACAGCAAATTGCACGAAGATCTATAAGAACGTGCTCAGATAGCAAAGCAGCATGTTGCATTCGGAACTTTTGAACATCAACTTTTAAGGTGAAATAAATTAAAGAATGAAAATAAATAATCAAAACAAAAAGAAGAGGCTTCATCAGAAATGTGAATGACCTCAAGTATTCAAATTATAAATCTCTTGTCCTTGAAGCACAGGTATCAATGGATTGCTAATTAATCTTGTTTCTCAGTGTTTCCATCATAAAGTGCATAATGACGATAAAAAGTATTTTATAGGACACTTCAGGAAGTGTCATCAGTAAATACTTTATTACAAGTGTTATGACTCTAAGAACATGCAAAGAAAAAATGGTATGTTTAATTTTTTCATGAAGATTCACAGTACAGATCATTTATGACAGTATAGGTCATTTATCCAGAGCAACCTTCATGTCTTAACTGCAGGAGACATTCTCCCTGGAGCAACTTGGGGTTAAGGGTCTCGCTTAGGGGCCCAGAGGTGGTGTGCTGAAGGGAGGAATCAAACCCATAACCTGGTCCAGAGGCAAGTATCTTACTCACTAGTCCACCCTCACCCATTTGAGCAACATCAAATATGAATGTATAATATCCTTAGAACAGCATTAAAACATGATGAGGTTCTTGATCAGAAAGATGGGTGAACTCAGTGATTCAGTGGATAAATCTTTAGTCATTTCATTTTTTATGGGATGCAAATCAGTCAATTTTATCATTCAACTTGATAAATTCATACGCGAAAAAGGGAATGGAGAGATTGTAATTTGATTATTTGTTCCTGCAGAACATTGCTGTAATGTTTTAATTGTATTCAGCCAATGCTAAAGAAGTCAGGTACTGATGTAGGATGATTGGTTCAGGATGATAAACACCAGTCCAGTTCACCCCAAAGGGACTGGGTAGAGCTTCATCATGTGTCAGAATGCAGTTCAACTGGTCCACAGCCCTTTGCTTGAGGCTTTTATAGCCTAGTTGATACTCGGCATTGGACATGGTGACCTTAGGCTCATGTGCAGCTGCTCCAGAAAATCTAAATCAGCTCTTTCATTTTCTGTGTAATGTTCAGTTGACTTGAAGCGTTTAATCACTGAGGCAATTTTTGCAGATGTTCAGAAGGAATGCAACTTTTTATTATATTCACTGATATAAAACATATCGACTTTTAATTGAACATTTGTGGAAATTTCATTCAGTTATACAATTATAAGCACTAAAATATATTTTGAGTTTTGAAAATGTATATTTGAATTCTGAATTGTGTTTTGGCCAAAACTGAACACATACTACCAGATTCTCCAATATGGTAAAGTATTATTCAGTGCTTGACAGGGTTACTGAAATTGTAAGAGAGATTCATTTTGGACCATTTATATTGGTCCACTTGACGGGCAAGAGCCCTTTGAGACAGAATGACTGAATGTTGTTAATTTTCATGTGAGGCTGTTTGAAAAAATGCAATAAGTAACATTCAAATTAACTGGCGTGTGTTTTTTGCACAAAAACATATATAAATGGACTGACATGAGTGGTACGCAAGTAAGAATTGGTGTTTGTGGTACAATCACTCAGGAAAGGAAAACTTAGAAAAGAAAAATAATAATGACACCACAGCCAGCACCCAGAAACACCCTAGCAACCACTTCGTAAACCAAAGCAAAAATTCTGAAAATCTTTTAAAAATCACCTCCTACAAAGAGAAACCACCTCCTAAACAATAGCAACCACCTAAAAACTATTAGCAACCCATTCTAAAACATTTAATACCTTAGAAACCACAAAAAATCTTTTGTCCTTTGTCTTTACCTAAAAATCACACCAGTAACTTTTGACCAAGAACACAGCAGATGTTATTTTGTGCCACTTTTAAGAAAATGTAAGTGGTTTAAAAACACCTTTGGAAATCCTGAAGTTAGATACTCTCTATAATATATGACCTTAAGTGAAGAAGGCCTACAAGCCATGAATAGCAAATGGAAGTTAAAAACTTGTGATATATTATCATGTATATTATCATGGATTTCTAATCAAGGAAAACGTTCGTGGTCAAAAGTGAGTAGAGAGGCTGGATTTTGAGTTGAAAGAGGTGAATAGAGACTGTGCTGTCATAGGTGTCTCTCTCTCTGGCCATAAAATTCAAGCCACATGTCACCTACTATGGATTTTTGTGGTCTTTTTCTGGGTTTAATCAAATGCAGTGATGGTAAAATGCTGAATGGCACACTGCCATGTTCAGAGAAACTGAACCAGAAACAGTGCATGGAGCTTTTGACACCGAATGTGTCAACTTTATTTAAAACAATGGTTTTGAATTTTTGGATTTCTGCCTGGTAATACTTATGCAAACCTCACAAAAATATATTGTGAAATTGGTATAAATTAACAATACACAGTCCACTCACAGACCACTTCACACACACACACACACATACATATATATATATATATATGTGTGTGTGTGTGATGTAATTTGTGTTTACCTTAAACTCCTTAAAAAGGAACCACAAACGACTTAGGTCCATTTCTTTTTTGGCTAACCTGTAGCCTTTGAAATCTTGAGTTTATTGTTGTATTTTTATTATTACTATTCTTATTTTATTGTTATTTTATTGTTTTGTTGTGTACAGTGCCCTTGAGTGTTTTATA
>JBBMFX010000035.1:12255986-12272836 GCA_037832545.1 Rhabdalestes septentrionalis | reverse complement strand
TTGTGTGTTTTTGTGTGGGTGTGTGTGGGTTTATAGATGTGTGTGTATGTGTGTGCGTGGGTGTGTGTGTCCCAGACGGAGGGTGCTAAATAACAGGCTCAGTTTGACAGTCTGGGACGCTGAGAGTTGACAGGCAGCTCACTCCTGGTTGGAGACGTGTGTGTGTGTGTGTGTGTGTGTGTGTGTGTGTGAATGTGTTGGGTGGAGGGGGATAGACACTGTGTGTTTTGACTAATAGGGAGGCAGTTCTCGGCGTTTCCAGCAGGCAGAGCAGACAGTTTGAAATCTCTGGGCAGTTAGCTTTGGTTGCCTCTCAAAGATTTCCTGTCAGATCGTATCTATAAAGGCTGAAATGTTTTCAATAGCAAAGGAAAGATACCTGAATTTAGTGATTGGGGTAGAGTTTTTCTTCGGGTTTAGCAGTCACTTAAAAAAATCAAAGAAAAACATATTTATAATCTCATTTTCAAGATTTTTTCCATAATTGTTCATCTGGTCATCAGGAATTTGTCACCCACTATTAAAAAGAATTGGCATAATCAAATAATATTAAAGATAAAACAGGTGTAATACGCCATTCAATATTTTTATAATCAGCATGTTAAATTTGGGACAAATATAGAAAAAAACATCACAAAAGGTTTAGCAAATTTGAATATTCCTCAAGAGAGTTAAGGCCATATTGTAGGTGGCTCAGTGCGGCTTCTGAAGGCAAAATAATTGCTTGCAGCAGGGTAGATGTCATCTAAAATTAGCCAGCATGCCAGCATGCTGATATAACTCAGCCACCCTGAACCAGATGTTAAACTGGCACGTTTGTAGTTTTGCAAAAAGAAAGCCTGAATCGAATGGTTTTTAAAGCTTGTGCTATTTAAAGTATTTTAGGATGAGCTTATGCCTTCCATCGCTATTTTCACTATTGGCTCTCTAAACTATGACACATCGAAACTCCAGGGGATTACACTTTATTTGAACTCGACCACATAATATTGATATAACCAGGCCAAAAAATTGTCATGGCAGATGTCAAGTGCTGTCATGACTTGTCATGGCATGTTATGTCAATTCATGTAACGGTCACCATTACTAATAACTGTCATGACAGATACTATGTTTGATGTCATAACAGTTTATGTCACATAAACTTTAAGGTCATGATTTTTATGATAGTGTTCTATAGTGAGATAATCGTAAGAATAATTATTATGATTTTCATGATGTAAAGGACATTATGGGATCTGTCATAACAATTACTGACCCTGTTATAGTATTGAACCTAATCTTTCCCGATATCTCATGACAGCATTTGACAAGTTTGTGAGATGGTTATGTCCGTGTCATGTAAATAAAGGAAAAAAAAATTAGGCTGGGTTAATAGCTATAATAAAACTGTTAATAAATGTGACTGAAAATAACTGTGAAATGCTATGACTAATGGTAACAGTAAATGGACTTCAGCAGGCTGTATTTCCAATCTAGCGCAGAAAGGACTTTTCAGGCACATTTTCAGGCACAAGATAAAGGTCCTTTTGTAAGTAGCAGTGTTAACGGTGGTGAAAGTTCAAGGGGTCTGGAGTCAATAGATTGCCTGCAGTTGGAGTCTGCATGTTTGAATGAGTGTGAGGTTCTTTTTGTGATTGGCTCAAAAGTGAATATAGACGCTTCCAGTCAATCGTGAAGTGTTCTGTCCTTGGACCTAAAACATAATGCCCTTTAACATTTACCTCTCAAAAAAAAAAGTCCCGAACGGCCTTAACGTTAGAAATCTGCACTCTCAAGTCATGCAAAAGTTACCACCGACTCTTCCTATAGGGAGGTTATTAGACAAATCTACACCTGGCGGATTGTCATGTAGGCCCTTGCCTGGGGGGAAATATAACCATTTGCCCAGAATGCCCTGCAGTCTTTTTCTTCTTCCTACTTTTTTTTATCTTCACTTGTTCATTCTTTCGCTTCCTCTCTCTCATTTCCCCCATAAGAAGAAGCGAAGCGAGTGTTCAGGGAAGGAAAAGCAGTGGTCTTCTGTCCTGTGCCAAGTCGGATTACGGCAGGATTTTCACTCAGCTCTACCTCAGTGGCAAATTGGTCCAGATCCAGATTGCTTGATTTGTCTTTTTCGTGTGCAGGAATTGAGAGGCGATGTAACTCTGGTTTACACCGTACCGTAAAACCTCAATGCCGCAAAAGGTCTCAATGTACTTTTTTTTTCCATCCATTTGTCTCCCAGGGACCACTTATGAAAGAGATTAGATTTCAAATCACCAGCCGTGTTGTTAAACTTCTTTTCTTGCGAGGGGGGCCAAGCACTCCGATAAGAGTCTGTGGGATCTCCCCGCGCCGAATTAGACTTGCTGGGAATTTTGCACTTTATCTCTGTAAGTAAGTGAGCACTTCTGCGCATGCATGCCGACTAGCGCGGGGGGCTTTGCGGGGTATGAAGTGGCTTCCTGAACACAATGCAATCACTGTCGCGACTCCTCAGACATGCGCTAAGCCGATTTGATAAAAATGGAAATGATCGCAGTGCTGCTTGAGCCGAATCACCCACCCCAGGCGTGGCTAACGAATTGATCAAGAATTGTTGCAACTTCCTAAAAAGGATATAAATAAATAACCAAAAAAAGAGAAAGCGGATTAATAGTTTAAGAATTAGACACTAATGGTCAGAGCAGATCCCTGGATGGCAGGTTTTCAGTCGGTTTGTGGGCTTTTAAACCAGGGAGGAAGCAATCAAGCTCCAAACATGGCCAGTGCGTGCCACTGTCGTCACTGTTTCTGGGAATGATCTGGCTCCGGCTGCATTTATAGGCCTGGATGGTGAAGGGAAACACACCATATGTTTGGAGTTTAGTGCAAAGCTTCCTTAGTAAGAAGGAGGACATAATTCAACTTGTCACATCTGCTCACAGCCTACTCGACTAGGATTTATCACTAATTCAAATGGTTTGTGAACTCTTCTAATATCAACCAGAGGGGCATTTGCCTTCCCTTTACCCCCCAGCCCCCCACATAATCTTCTTACGTTTTTTACAGACGGTCTGCGCCAAGGGGGAAGGAGGTTGTTTCCATGCTGTGAAGGAAGTTGGTAGTGAGCCATTACCATCAACAACATGCGTGTGGTGAATAGTCACTCTCAGTGTTGAAGATGTTGCTGAAGAAGATTATACAGAACAGGGCAACTGTAGTGTTTGTGATCTATTTCCGCAGTTCATTCACTCGTATGAAAAAGAACTGCACTACTATCATGGACAGTGAGGTTTCTCTGCTGCTGTGTAATGCTTAATCATCCTTCACCAGCATATCATAATCCTGAGTGGCAGTGAATGTAAGAAAATGGCAGCAATTTAAACAATAAACAATATTTCAGCCCTCATCAAGCATTAAGAATCACTTATGTTTTGGTATATTCCATAGAATGCTATTGTAATAGGAATCTTCTAGAAATTCTTATTGTATTTCTTCACTTCTTTTACAAAATCGCACAAACTTCAGGGTTTCCTTCACCATGAAAAAAGATGCAGGTTTGAATGTACAAGTTTAAAATGCATCAAGTGGTTTCACATTAATAAACGATGTTATGTCAACACCATTCTTGCTCGAAAAAAAAAAAACAACTTAAAGATAACATTGATATTTTATTTAGACGCCACATTTTCAACAAACATTTTCTGCTTTTTTCAGCATATAGGTAATAAGAATAAGAATGAAATTAAATAAATCCCCTTGTAAATGAAATTGTTTCTCATCGCCTGCTTGAACACAGCCACACATCTGCTCAGTATTTGAGCCATGTATGGGGATTTGAACCAAATCCTTTCAACAGAAACAGTTCCACATATGAGTTTTGATACTGGACGTTCTTTAAGGAGCCATATCCTTGGTTCATTTATTTTTACGTTTGTGTGGGTTTAAGTTTCAGCAGTCGTAATTCATGACATTTTAAAGGACCGTTTACATGAACAGCCTCTCTTTTCAACTCAGAGTTAAACAGGCAGTTTTTCTTACTGCACCTTTAAAGTTTACAGATTTGAATTAGATCTGCATTGATTGGTAGTCCTGGCTGAAACACTTCTTATAACATCAGTGTGAATATAAGAAGTGTTTATATTTGTGTGTATAATATATATGAACACTATTGGTGTGAATATGGAAAGGCTTTTGTTGTGACAGCACAAAAACAGACAGTTAAACAGTGTTTAAATAAATACTTTTATTTTAAAATAAAAAGTAAAGAAAATTCTTTATTTTGCTGGTCAGCCCTCTTAATCACTGTCAAACGGAAGAGAGATGGAAAACCTTTGAGCCTGTGTCCATTTAACATGAGGGATACAAAAACACAGGACAAAACCGTCTTTCTTTCTGTCACACACTCTTCAAACTTTAATGAATGGAGCCATTAACACCAGGGAAAGTTTCACATGCATTCATCTTAAGGGCTAAAAATACTCCCGTGTAATCAGTTCTAAAACAGAGATGAAACATCTGCTCTTCTATTACTAATTATGGCAGTAATGAGATGCTAATTTTGCCACCAACATTGCATGCATGAATACGCGAAAGCAATGTGAAACACACCTTTACGACAAAACGAATAAATAACAACAGCTCATTGAGGGTAAACATTCCGCAGCCCTGGACCTCAGAGCCATAATAAACAGTGGCGTTATATAAGGCAGCCAGCGCTGGAGGGATTGCTCTCTTAGCTTTGCGGTTTAATGGCTAATATGGGAAATGATAGGAATTCCATTTACTCTTGATAGGTAATATGTTGAATGCTGAACCACTGCAGCTTGTCACAGCCTTAGCAAAACACAATGCTGCTTTTATTATAGACTCTGCTGGAGCCTGGACACTGCCACGGACAATGTGTGGCAGGGAACCAGGCAAAAGTATCTTCTGGCAGATTAAATTTGCTCTTTAAAGACACCAAGAGTGCAGCAGAGTGCCATTTCTAAAATAATCAACACGGCTGTTATGTCATCAAGTACGTTGTTTAAAATGGCAGAACCGCAGGCCTTGACAAGCCAAGACCCCGGTGTACAGGAAGAAGGCGCATAAGTCACATAACTTTTCTTCCAATCGAGCATCTTTTTTCTGAGAGGATGGCTGGAGGCTACAGTCTTGCAGCATTATTTTCCCCCTGCAGCGCATCCTCATACAAAAGTTTTCCACAAGAACTATATTGTAGCATATACTGAAGTAGTATTTATCATTTTTCACATGTTGTATGCTAGATTCCTGCAAAGCAGAATTCAGGACAGGTGAAGGCGAGCCACCTTCTGATTTTTTGCTTTTTTTGTGGGAAAATCAACACATTACCAAAATGTGTTCTTAATTAACCTTTAAACACTTAAATATAAAACCGGTTCAAGGTTTGCCTCTGTTATTTATAGCATAATAGCAGAACACTTGCCTCATTGCATATAGCAGACTGTATTCAAATGTGTCCTTTAAAATTGGGTTCATTCAGAGTTACTCCTCGTACTATACTGACAGGAAGGACACGATCCCTTTATGACTGTTTTGAATTCATCACGGAAATTGTTTAGCTTCGTTTCAGTGTAATGTGCACATTGTAAACAGTTCAATATCGTCTGAAAAATGTCGACATTAATTTAAAAATGATCCGACTTAATCTTTAAGTAATCATCATCAATACATCGCAACAATATCAAATAGCTGCAGGATTTTAAAGGTTTTACAAGTTCTACAAATGGTCTATTTCCTACATCCCTCCTGTATTCGATTTTCAGAATCCACATTGTTTTATGTACAAAATTAATTAAATGTACAACTTTTCTTTGCCTCTTGTGTCTCATTCAAAATGTAACCTTAGAATTAAAAAGGCTGTTTTAGTCACTGTATCTACCTTTAGTGATGTTATATGTAAATGCCCCTGTTCTGATGCTCTGAGCAAAAAAACCTGATGTAACATGTTTTTGTGACATCACAACAGAACTGAATTCAAAATAGGCTGTTTTTTTGCAGTTTTTAATGTGGGCCCTCAAGACTAAAGAGTGAATACCATATGCTGAGATTTTAGTGTTTCCATTCTACTTTAAATGTAGTCTTTTGTGGAATGGAAATAACTCCTTTAATTCTTTAGATGTCATGAGTAATTCCTTTTGTTTTGCTATTTGAACTCATGACACAGTTCTGTCTCTACATTCTCAAACTGAAACATGGTGAAATGGAAAAGATTCATATTCTTTCTGCAAAACAAGACTGAAACTTCCCCATTCATATCACATTCAAATCATTTCCTTCTCCCAAACCCAAATCTGGTTTCGGCCGAATGTTTGGACTGTATAAATGAGCTGTGAGGGAGAATGCATTAAACCTGAACACACCATGCCTTTGTTATCTGCTAGACGTTCCTCTCATTTTGACTTGTTCGCCTTTCCCCTGAAAAATATGGATGCTTTTTAACCTGCTGACCTCCTGCCTAAAATGCTGTCTTTGCTTCAAAGCTACACTCGTCCCCTCTCTTGGGGTAACAGAATCCTATGACACTTGAGCTTGACGTTGGCAGGAGCGTGTGAATTGACGTGGTTACTGTAAAACACGGCCAGCTGTCAGCCTGCAGCGGAGCAGAGCTCCCCAACCTGCTGGCCCCTATTTCAATGACCTAATGATGCGTGGCCATCAAGCTTTACCTTAGGCTTGTGCTCACTTACGAAAAAAGGTGTCAAACCAGGAGTGGAAAATTTGAGGTCTGCCTGTGTCCTGTCTCATGTCACATATATGACAGACACCCACGCCTGAGAGAAAGACCACTTTTGCATACAGTCTTTACTGTATATTGTCTCCTCATGGAACATTTCCATAACATACACGCCTCACTGAGAATGGACAGCACCAGTTTAAGCCCTGAAATTTAAGCACCGAAGCCGATTATTCCTGTGTGTGTTGAGTCACTGTATACTCAGTTTTCAGGTCATTTCAGTATGGCATTGTTTACTCACCAGGCTACAGGTACGTTTCAGACATTTAGCCTTGCGGATGCAGATCAGACATTCATTCACAAGACTAATGAAAAAGAAAAACTGAAAATGTGGAAACAGTGTCAAAATACAACAGGTGAAATAGCAAAATACTAAACAAAACTGTCAAAAGTGATTAAACTGGAATGCACATCTGTACTGATATGTGCAATATGTACAACAGTAACATGTGTGCTAACAGATGCCAGCCTGCTAATCACATTGCCTTTAAAAAAGTGGTTTTAAATCTTTACTTTCTACAGAAAAAAATGAATGAAAAAATAAGGAAAAGGTTGAAAAAATACATTTTTGACTGCAAAATAGATACCAGTCTAAAACATATGCTGGTCAGAACATCTGATAGTGTGATGGGTTTCTGCAGACATATATTTTACTGATGCATGAATGACGCATGATGTTGAGTCATGTTAAATCGATTTAAAAGGATAGTGCTTTTAGAACGACTTCAAGAGACATTTACCTGGGCACCACAAGCATTACATTTAAAACAAATACACAATATTCTGTTATTTTATGTTTTATGTGTGTTTTGTGTGTGTCCATTTCCAAACCTCTCCTCTTGTTTTACAACCAAGGACTCACCTTCAAAAAAGTAAGAAAATCTTGTTATGCTTCTCTGTATTTATTTTGGTTTGTGTTTATTCTCTTATACTGCAGAGATCCATCATTTTACACAATTCTCATGACTGGAGACTTTTGCACCAGACTGCAGTCAGTCAAGGCATCTACTCTCTTAGGAATTACTTCTATAACTGAAAAGTACTGCATGTCTATGCGACCTTATCTCTACTCCATTATTGCTCAGATTTCTCTTATTACTAGAGAAGCAATATTTGGACAATTACAATGTCTTGTGTGGTACAGCATGTTTAAGGTAAGAGAAAACCTTTGTAGATCTGCTTTGTTTTCTCAGTTTTAAATGGTAAAGAATTGTAAAATAAACTTAGTGTCTCAGTAAAGTCTGTGAATATATGAGTCAGCGTTTTTCGTTGTGGTGTGTTTGCACTTTCATTACTGAGCTAATGTAGTTTGTGACTTCAGTTATCATCCATTTGGAAGATTGGCCAAAAACTGGTGACATTGGTTATAGGACAGCATGTATCCATGCCCTGGGATTTCCTAGAAAGCAGACAGATTTTGCACTTCAGTCTCTGAGTTTGTTCTGTGTGTGTGTTCTGCTGAAGTGAACACACTGCCAGGTGCAACGTGTATGAAGACGTTCTATTTGAAGTGTCATGGGCTAAGTAAGTAGAGGACTGTAGAGGACATTTCTGTCCATTCCGGTCCTGGCCCTGCTCTCCACAGCAATTACTATATTCTGGCCAGGTTTTATTGTAACTGATTTTATTTATGTTTTATTTGAATAACCCTTCGGCCTGTTCCGGCTGCACTATTGCACTCACACGGTGAGGCATTTTGTCTGTTCCAGACAGGTGCTCCATTGTTTTTAAATCAACTGGCTCTCCAGAAAAAAAAAAGTCTCCAGGCTTTTCTTTAGGACAGTGATAACATCCCTGTCTGGCGCTGTGGAGATATACTAGCAATGTTGCTATCTGTCACTGTCAGCCTGAAGACAGAGGAAATGAGGGAGGGAAATGGGCCAAAAAGGCTGAAGTGTGTGTGATTAAGAATAATGAGCAAAACGTTGAAGGAAAATCCTCCCCTAAATCATTCATAAACTGAGCTACAACTCCTGTCAACTTCAATACCAACGCGTCACATTGACTCGCTTTTTCTTTTCTGGCTAGGACGAACACTAGCTAGCCCCAGTGTCATGTTACTCTCTCAGGAAAGGTGGCGCTCTTCAAATAATGAAGAGAGATGTTCGCCATTCAGGGAGAACGTCCCACAATTGACTTAGCCTAAACGAATTAAAGGCGAAGGTGGAGTGTAGGGGAAAATGATCTCCCAGGCTGAGGAGAACATCTGACAAAAAAGAAAAAATAATGTGTTGTATCATCACCACCACCCTGCATCGCGTCAAACTTTGTCAAATGCGTTTGAATAAAATGCTCTGAAACGATGCCTGCTGGCTCGCGAGATGAATTCAGTGGCCTCATTGTTTCTAATGTAACCTTAACACACGGTAAGGTCATCTTAATAAATTTCAAATGTGAAAAAAAGGCCTCATGATCTCCACACAACTTCACCATTGACATCTCATTGGCTGCAATTACGATTACGATTCAGACATGTGTGCTCGACTCAATTTCCTTGTTATTCACATGCTCTCGCGTGTCAGTCACACACAAGGGACGTGTCACAAGCACTTGGCGTGAGATTGAAGGTGGAGCTTTATCGTGAAATGTAAATGCTTTCCTTGTGAAGATAACTTTATATTGGATCCTTTCACTGAACGCTGCTACCAAAGACCTTTTCACCTGTGAGAGACTTCAGATACAGTATATTAACCATGCTGTACACGCTCAGAGCAACCAGCTAAAGGACAACGCATTGGGTAATTGAATGTGGGTTGAATGAATGAGATGGTGATGTGGCGAGACAGCTGAACAATACGAATGTCAATGTTATGTTCCCCTGCAGCTGTTTTCAGCTTTTCCAGGGATTTTGAATAATCTGTTACTAGGAACCATGATATAATAGAGGTTGTATATAGAGGTTAATATGAAAAAAAAAAAATCCCCACAGAATTCACAGAATTGTCACTCTTTGCTTTTACTTACTTTACTTTGTTTTGCTTTGAAGTGTCTTTGTCTCTGAAAAAAAAAGAAGAAGAAAAAAAAACAGTTCAGGTCATCAGAATTCACAGATATTCTACGTTTCCACACATCTGCGCTCACTTGCTGGCTCCTCCTGCCAAACCTGTCAACAGAGGAGTGTGTCAGGATGTCAGACAGTTTTACACTGCATGTGCAGGACACTGTGTTTGTCAAATGGATCTCCTTCCTCACTTACAGCTGTGATAGAGTCCACTTCTCTCCACTGCTCTCTTAGCGCCTCAGAGCCATCCATCACTACTCTGTCTATTATGTTTTTTCTCCCCTTTTCAGAGGAGAGTGATGTGGTGTGGTGCAGGGTGCAAAAAAAACTTGCAGGAACTTTTGGGGAAGCATTTTTTTTGCTCTGGTGATGATTAGTAGAGATTTTGTGAATAGATAAGGCATGAATTAATGATAAAGATCAGCTAGTTCTTGGAAAACCGTCTTCTGTTCTGGTGTTAAAAAAAGGAAAAAAAAATATTAGCCTGTGCTGTAACGCACCTAATGGCTTCAGCATGACAAATGTGTTGGCATCATGAAAGCAGTGAATGAAAAATGGACATTTATTTAGGATCATTTCTGTATATGAATAGAATGGGTTAAGTGGTAAGGAACAAAACAATAATAAAACACTTTTTAAAACAGTAATAATGTTAATGATGTGAGAAAGGGTTTAGAAAGTTTTGACAGAATAAATCAAAAGGTAAAAAAAATAATAATAATAAAAAATAAAAGTTTAGCTAATCAATTATTCATTAAATTAAAGGGCCAATTCATTTCCCATGTTTTTAATTACTGTTTGATGTAAATTGCGAACATTCTGTATATAGAGTCTGTATATAAAGCCGTAGAAACAGCCTGTTCTAATTGAATTGCTCTTATGATTTTACAAATCATGATTTTATCTGTTTAACGTGCATTTGTTTAGCTCCGCCCATTCATACTGAATCTATGAAACTTGGTAATACAGTGTAACCAACAGAGCAGAGGTTGGAAAGTAGTTGCATAAAATGACTTGATATATCTAAGTAAACGTATGTATATGTATGTGTATATGTATAGTGGTGTCTGGGATGATTCAGAGCGTCTTGATGTCTAGCACGCTACGAGAAGGAAAAAGAAAAAGGAAAGGGTCCACATGGAGCAACGCTCCACCGCCTAACACCCCAGCTGCCAGGCGAGCCTACGCAACGTCAACACTTCTTAAATGAGCGGTCAAGCAAAAACAACTCATTCTGTACCTACTCCAACTCTCCCAGCACTCGCTCCAACTGATATGCTATTCAAAGCGAGGGAAGAAGCCATCGACTCTGTTGAATCCCTTGGGCAACACGTGTATACAAGATAGAAAAGTCAAGTGGCAAATTTGTCCGGATGCCAGCTTTGTCTGCCATCGTCCCCACAGGCTAGCCTTATTAGCATTGGCTGTATTATTGCCTTCTTGGAGCTGAGAGGAAGGAGCTCTTATGGTATAGTCAAGGACAGATGAAGCCGCGTTGCTATGGGACGGAGAAGGAATGGAAGTGTCCTCCACTGAAGATCAGTTTATTTTGTGTTGCAGTGTTTGAGATTTGAGAAATGCCACATGTATTGATATTGGTTCATCAAAAACGCAATTACTGCCCAAACAGTGAGGCACGTAGATTATTTTCCCCTGATATTTTGAGGAAATGTCAGCATGAACAGTTCCCAGTTTTTCTCTTTTTTTTTAACTCAGAGAAAACCCTTTTGAAATACCACACTGGCATTCACAGAATAATTAGCCTATTTTCTGAACAATGCAAACACAGCGAATGTAATTACCGGGTTATTTGCTGCAGATTATACAAAGTAATAAAAACAAACAACAACAACAACACATTTTCTCACTGTTACTGAAAATCAGCTTGAGTAACATTTTGAATTGTTTTTTTTAATACTTTTTCTTAAGTCAATGATAAGAGAACCATGTGTGTTATGTCAGTCACTGACCTTTCAGGCAGAGTTGTATGGGGCTTTCTACAAATGCTTTATCACAAAGCCTATTTACAGAGCCCTGGGCCCAGGCCATTGAATTGGCCAGAGGTGAGAAGGGACATAAAAACTCCCTGACGTACCCGAGAAACCTTGAGAGCAACAAAGCCTTAACAAGAACTCTGAAGAAAAACCCATCCTCTTCTGACAGAAAAAAAGATTGAATGAATGGGGCTAATTGTGGGCTGAAGTTACTGCCAATCATAGGAGCAGTTCAATAGGAGGATGGTCTTGAGTAAGACTCTTATGTTGAACTTAGAGGTGTAGGACTGAAATGAAGACGTGATAAGAAGCTACTCTGCCGAAAAAATGTAAGTGAAAACATCTTAAATGATAAAATCATATTTCATTTCTGTGATAGATTCACATATGGCAGTCATCACATAAACAGTTTTATCAATAAAGTTTTCTGATTCAGAAGATTGTATCATCTTTCAGTCTCTTTCTAAAGATTTTTATTGATTTAAGTGATTTGGTCTTAGCGAAATGACCTGTCAAACTAATTTGATACAATTGCTTGACAAGACTGAAAATTTCGTCTGGCAGTACATATTTTTATTGCTACTGGGATGGAAAAATGGTCCAGAAGTTGGTTCCCTTAGAACATTTCAATGGAAAGTCAGATAAAAGTGTTGTTTTCTGTGGTTTTTATGGAACCAAAAGTGAACTGTTTGGCTGTGTAGTTGCTAGGAGGCCAGAGGGTTTTACCTAGTCTCAGAGTCTAACGTTATGAATGGAGTGGGGTTTAGAGTGCACTGCATGAGACAGGTGTGAACAGGCTCTATGCAGGTGTGCAGCAGGTCCATTGTTGTGGTTGGGAAAGGCATACAGGTACTGCTTGGGTGGGCTAAACTGTGGGAAAAGCAGCCGCGCACTGGCGTCCCAGGAGGATGAACTCCCCGCTGGGCCGAGATGCACTTTAAGATTTTTCCGTTGTGTTTCCTCTTTATATTCCCTACATTAAAAAATGTTCAACCCCTACACACAAACCTCCATGTTAGTGAGTATGTACTACACTCTGTATCTATTATAAGTGAGATCTCTGGTGCAATATCTACATAGATTAAGCTATGGGAATCAAAATGATACAGTATAAAGTTATTTCTATATTGTACAGTTTGTACTGTATTTGTGTAGGTTATGCTTTTTCTATCTATAGAACTGTCCACTTTGTTGCAAATTTCCCACCTGTGAGATTAGTAAGGAGTGGCCTTGTCTTATCAACATTTCGCTCTAAAACTGCTAGAAATGTACATTATTATAAATGTAAATTACTCTTACACATTACCAACTACTGTGTAGACAGATCATTCTGCCAGAAGCTATTACAGTTTAAACATCAGATTAAAGCTGTGATAAAGAAAATGCTTTTCAGGTCCTTTGTAGATTTTAAATGTACATGAACCTATTCAGTGTTGTCCAATGAGAGACCCAGCTTAGAAAAAAAAGAATGAAATCAAATAGAGGATAAAATTAAGTAGGTAAGACTTCAGTATATAACAGTTTTATCATTCATCTGGAATGTACTTAGCAAGCCTAATCAAGCAATTAGCTGCTAATTGAATTAAGCATTTATGAATAACTTTACTGTGCATATTTTACACCATTCACACAACCCTAACCTCAGCACCTCGTCTATAATTGGTTTATTTCCTTTCAGTTCAATAACTTAATAACCAAGCAGACCTCCATCATACCGTATAGATTCGGAGTTGAAAAGCACTAAGTCTGGGATGTAAATGTGTTGAGTGTGTTTAAAAACTTCTGCGTACTTAAACAGGATGAACGGAGGACATTGTGGATCTCTCGTGACAATCTCTTCATTCTGTTTATTATTTATTTATTTCACATCACAGCTGGAACTCGTCAGACTGTTTGAGCTGTGATTATTAACAGAGCCCATGCTGTCAGTTGTAAGAGTGAAACACTGAGGTTCTTTATTTCTTTAGAGTTCCTAATAACAATTATGTGAATATGTGGTATATAACATACAGATCAGAGAGTTTCATTCAGCTTATTTTTGCAAAAGTTTAACTTAAAAAAGGTGAGTGCGGCTGGTCAACTCAATATTTCAGGTTAATATGACTTCCGGTAATATTACAATATGAAAGTCAGATTATTGCACTGTTAGTGTATAATTTTAAGTTAGGTTAAAATATTCTGATAGTGTATTTGTTCAGCTTTTGTCTATCGCTGAGAAAAGATCATTCACATATAAACGAAAAGCTTTGTCATTCAATCCTTATGACCTCATTTTGCCTGAAAGAACTATGTCTAATATAAATATGTCTATTATTTTCCTTCAAGACTTCAGTTGACCTGTAAAAACATCTTGAGTAAAGTCAAGTTAATCTCACATAGAGTTTAATGGAATTTATTTGAATGTTACATTGACACAAAGGTGCAAATCACAGATGGACCTTTTTTTTATGCATTCTTTCACTGCATCAGTGAGATTCCTTTCATGCTATGTAAAGTTAGGTTTTTTCTTTTTTGTGGTTTTTGACATTCATAGCCAGGTTGGGGGGAAGGGGGGGTGGGCATGAAATGGCCATCCGTTTTTCTAACCACACTCGCCATCTCTCAGCAATCTCTCCATTCTGTTTATTCTTTGTTCACATGAATTTCACATTACAGTAACTCACAGCTGCAACTCCAACAGACTGCATCCCGATGTTCAAGTGGGGGGCAAAGATTTCATGGCAGAGCATCAGAAAATGTCTCTTTGTTGCAACATAATTTACATGTAGAAAACGCTGATGGTTCGCTGTGCTGATATGCCACAGTCGTCAGCGCGGCTCTGTTAGACGTCTCCCCCTGACACCAGATAGCAGTGCATGACTGCGCAGACACTTGATGGTAAAGTATGAATGTTCAATTAAGCATGCAGCAATAATGGCGCTTCCTCCGCACTGTCAGACCGCTGCAGGTGAAAATGTTTTCTTTGCAGACAGCTTGATGTGCAGGCCCCTCACCAGCATATTTGAATCTGCTGAGACGTATTATTCCAAAAAACAAATTAAAAAAAGACAAAAAAAGGAAAGAAAAGTACAGCAATCTATGAGGAAAATGACATGCAAAATCTCCACTAAAAATTAACACATGTAAGACACCCGCTATTAGAACACAGGGCTCAGGAGGCAGCCTTTAGAGAGGCTTAATCAGTCACTGTGGGGAGTTTTTTTAATCTTTACCATGATTTCACTGTACTCTACCACCGCATCCTAAGGGGCCGTGTTGTGTGATTTCAGTGATTTCTCAGACTTTAAAGTGCAAGAAGAAGGGGAGACATCATTAAAGTATTTATGGAGATTTATATTTAATGATGCTGTATCAGTGTGGGGAAGAGTGAGACCCATTAAAGGCAAGATGAAACCATTACAACAACAAGCTTTTAAAAAATTGATCATGTTTTCTTGCTTAAATGTGACAGGAGTGTTAATTTCTGAGAGTTAAAGCTTACTATTTAATACACAATAAATAAAAAAAGAAAGAAGGGGGGGGGAAAGGGCAGAACAGCTTCTCCGTGCAGAATGCAGAAATCCGGAGAGGCACCGGGTGTAAAAGGTTTTGGAGTTTGTTCACTCGATTTAATCACTTATACCAAATCAGAAATACAAGATTCAGTGTTTACATTGAAATTTTTTTAATGCATGTTATTTGCAGTCCTCTGCAATGTGGTTTTACCTTTTTGAAGAAAAAAGCACTTTCACAGCTTTCCAGAGGCTGTAAATAATACAATAATTATCAAAAATATTCAAAATGGGCTGCTGATTATGGTTTAGCTGTAAAACATGAATATCACATCAGTACATAATATTGGAAAGTCCTTAAAATATTGATTCAAGCATCTTAAAATCACTTTCAGTGTGTAGTTTATTAGAATTACATCTGCACAGCATAAGTGGTTATTATGTAAATAATAACACATTTACATTAGTGTGCAAAAGTTTGAATATCCTGGACCAGTACTATTTGTAGTTGATTTTCTAAGTGTGTGTGTGTGTGTATCTGTTTGTGTGCATATTAGAGTGCCTAAAATGCATCAGAAATTATCTTGTAGACAATGACAAAATATTGCCAATCAAATGTATCAAAATAAAATCCAAATATTGGTATGACTAAATATATTGAATTCATTAAGTGGTTATGTGAAACAGAAATGCATATCTGGTGATCTGTAACTCTATTTTTATATATTTGGTGATCTGTAACTCTATATCTCTATATATTTGGTGATCTGTAAATCTATTTTTATATTTTTGGTGATCTGTAACTCTATTTTTATATATTTGGTGATCTGTAACTCTATTTTTATATATTTGGTGATCTGTAACTCTATTTTTACATATTTGGTGATCTGTAACTCTATAGCTTTATATATTTAGTGATCTGTAAATCTTTTTTTTTTTTTTTTGGTGATCTGTAACTCTATATCTTTATATATTTGGTGATCTGTAAATCTATCTTTATATGTTTGATGATCCATAACTCTATTTTTATATATTTTGTGACCTGTAACTCTATTTTAGGCATTTAGGCACAATAATAATGTTTTATAACTTTATACCATGAAGTTTTCTCATTATCATCAGTCATAGAGGGCTACACTAGTTTGGAATGCTCCTCAGCACTTTGGAACAGTTTGGTAAAGTCACTCTTTCCAGAGAGTCATTGCAAGTCATTGTTGTAAGAGAGAGCCGAAGCCACGATGCATGGTTGGTTAAAGCGTAAGTTTCTTTAGCGGTGTGAGACATCTATGTGCTTGAGCCAGACAGGCCCCAACAGTCCGACTGCACTTTTCTGGACTCATTTTGGCCATTTCTTAGGAGAGAGAAAGATATTCATTCTCACACTTCAGGCCCGTCTTTGAAAATCGAACCGAGATTCAAGAGGTGTAATGTTTCTCAATACTTTTCCACTCCACCGTCTCCAAGGTAGATTAATCATTGTGCCCCAAGATTATTCTTTGTAACTAATCACTTGGTTCACTGTGAGGAGCAAGCTCTAGTGCTTGTACTCTACAAAAGCGAAATAACCCCATACCAAGTTCCCATCAGGTGAGAAAATCTTTCTCTCAGAACTGATTGGATTCCATTCAATCCACAGAATA
>JBBMFX010000035.1:12228270-12242723 GCA_037832545.1 Rhabdalestes septentrionalis | reverse complement strand
GATAGATAGATAGATAGATAGATAGATAGATAGATAGATAGATAGATAGATAGATAGATAGATAGATAGATAGACATTTCGTGTTTTGTCCATACAATATATTTATTGCACGTTTGTTAATTACTTTATTTGTATTGTTCATTACATTGAATAGTATTAAACATGTAATGTACAATCAAAGGGTTTAAAGGGAAGCAGTTCTCAGTTCTCATGAGAAAAACACAACACACACACACACACACATTAAGTTAGCACTCTCACTCGCAATAAAAAGTTTCTACAGTTACTCTTTGGAGAGACGAGAGGCTGGGCGATACATGCAGACATGGCGGGAGCATGTTGGCAGATTTAGGGAACTGGTAAAGTTGAATAAAGGTGTGCCTGTGCATCACTATGTCTTCCCAGATTCAGGGCTCAAGCCAAGCAAGAACCCAAGCAGACTGTGATAATGACTTAATAATGACGTATTTTGTCTTCAAGTTAGATTATTCTGAGACTTTGGCAAAAGACAGAAGGCCCTGATGACGAGCCACCGGCAATTTCTGGCTTTCCCTCAAGTTTTTGGGATGAATTAATTAATATTGTTAATTTATTTTCAAGACTCCCTGATCCCTGCAATGCAGATCCTACAGAAAACAGCAGACTCACTGCTTCTTGTGTTTTGGAAATATCACTGATTAATTTACTCCAGGTTGTTCAAGATTTTTTTGAATGCAGACTTGATTCTAGTGATTCATGACGCGTGCCAAGCAGTAAAAATCTCCCTCCTCCTTCTGCTTTTGGGATTTCTTTCAAAATAAACACTATTTAACATTTAAACAAGGCTTCAGGACAGCATTAGGATGCTGGCCAGGCGAATGAAGGCGAAGTTCAACACTGTCTGCAGCTAACGCTAATGACAGAGCCTCCACAAACCAATCTGAACACATCCTTCAACTTAACTCATCAAAGTTCAGCACTCCTAAAACATTTCAGTCCAGAGAAGAGGAGGGAGAGAGGGAGGGAGAGAGAGAGAGAGAGGGATATAGCTGCAAGCAAACTCTTAAAGACCAACTTCAAAGAAGGAAAAAAGAGAGAAAGCAGAAGAGATGAAGGAAAGAAAAAATAAAAATAAAGAAGGAAACAAAATGTAAAAATGAAAGGACAAAAGAAAGGAAGAAACAATTATGAATGAAATGAAAGTATGTAACAAAAGAAGACAAAAACAAACAAACAAAAATAATGAAGAAAGCACCAAAAGAATATTAAAAGGTAAAAGAAGAATATACCAATGAAATAATCAAGAAAGAAAGAAGGGTAGTGTACGTGTATATAAGATTGTTTCTTAGAACTACTTTTTACTGTTTGTGAGAACACCCCTCACACACACACACACACACACACACACACACACAAACACATTGTGAAAGTATTTGAAGAAGCCCTTTCACAGAAATAATGCATACACACCACCAAGCTTTAAACATTTCAGAACTGCACACAGGTCTCACACATTCAAACACAAATCTGGATGTGGAGCTGTTTTCGTTGGCGTGGCTCATCTCTCTCCAACATCCTGCACATGGCACGCAGTTAATCTGAGCAAACTGAGTGGATATGCAGCCGGCTCATCGGGCGTTGGGGAGATGTAAAGCACGAGGTGAAGGCATGGCCATTAAGTGCAGTAATCAGCCATGTTGAACGTGCACCCACAACCCCCCAAATCACATTACCTCAGCATTATGGCCCACTTTCACCGGCTGATTTACACAAGAAAATCTCACTGACACGGATGACACAATAGCATGAATGAACTGCAGCATAACATAACTGCACTGACATAAGTGATGAATTTCCTTCAAATGTGTATTGTTTCTGTATTAAAACATTTATCACATAAAAATATGGTTCTTTAGCTCACTTATTTTAGTCAGTAGCTGTGTTTATATTGGTGCACATTAGATTTTCGTCATTTCAATGCACACAAAAGTCTAATAACAACATTCTAGAGATGTTATTATATAATCAAAGTAAAAGTTTAATAACATTAATTTAACAAACTATTTTGCATATATGACTAAAGCATAACTAGGAGGGGGTGCAAAGACGTGGACAGAATGATGTACCATGTTTTGCATCCATTCAGTTGGTTATTATTAATCCGACCTCCTGACTGGGGGTGGGTTGAGTGGTGAATCTCTATGAGTTCAGCATGTGACTATAGCCATGTCACACACTCACTGCAGGGCAATCTGATTGGCCCCCTTATGAACATTCAGCTTATAAACTATTTCAAGAAATGTATTCATTCGTCTAAGCTTCTTTGAGAACTATTTAAAAACCAGTGTATGATGTGTAGTGTACTAATCCTCTAAAGAGACACTTAAACAAGCTTGAGTTAAAGCCAGGGTACACTGATAAATCAGTTGTTTGAAACAGTTATTTGTATGTTTGTTTGTTTATTTGAGCTCTTCTAAGAGGATGACTGAATTGTGGGTATGGGATAAGCAGAGCATCTGTGTTGTACTGGACCCAAGTGTATATTTTATAACATTATGTTACAAAGAACCTGTCAACTGAATATCACATGTGTGCCCATTATTGTCTTTTTTTGTTACAGGCAGAAGTTTGAATATTCCACTATGGCAGTGGACACATTTGATAAAAAATAAAAGAATGTGTTAAACAGTATTAAACAGTGTTCCAGAATGTAAAAACATTCAACCTGAAGCATCCCACCTTCATGTAGTTCATGAGACCTGCTTGCGTTTTTGTTTGAACATCACAATGTGATAAAAAAAATAATAATTAAAATGATGTGTTTTATGAGCATATTAAATGACCAATTACATGACATTTATGTTATATGCAATTATATATAATGGTAATACAAGAGCAAAAGTTAATGAAGTTATTGTAAATAAATACATTACCTTTTAAGTAACAGACATTACTGCAAGCACTTAAAATATACATTTTAATAATCAGCCATCACTGCTTTTTCTTTTGATCGTTTTTCTTGTTTTATGTCTGTAGTCAAATTGTAGATCATTATGGTTATGAAATCAAAAAGATTCTTTGACCATATATGTACCATCAACCTTACTTAGAATTTCAGTACACCCAATTTAAAACCCCTTCCCACATGCCTGGAATCGTATCATGGCGTTTGAATATGGCGCGAATGAGAACATGCAAATGGTTGACATTTTCATGACCACTAACTGGACTCACACTGGACTATTTTTTCATGCATTTCAACATAGTACTTTGGAAATGGGTTGTATTGACTGATTTTCCTAATGATGCTCCTCCGGGAGACTCAAGCACAGTTAAAAGGTGCACACTTTACAACCAGCCCCGTGTATGTGTGTGTGTGTGTGTGTGTGTGTGTGTGTGTGCATGTGTGTGTGTTTTTAGGTTCATTAAAATAACACAAGGTCTTGCTTGAGTTGGAGAACAAGAGGAAAGTGTAATTTGTCAAAGTTTTAGCTCCTCTGTGTCATTCATTTCCATATAGTCTAACACTCCCTAATGATTTATGGGCGCCTCCAAAGGCGCACCAGAGGTTATAAATGATTGCATCCTTTGGGAAGAATGAGCAAAACGGTTTTGGGGGGAAAAGCTGATATTATCACCCAGAAGATAAGCAGGTAGGGGCTTCCAAACTGAAGCTGGTACACAAATATCGTAGTTTTTGCAACCTCAAGCCTATGCAGATCGGTGCTTCCAAAATGTATGTATATAATACTGATTGGACATAAAAAGGAAACATCTGGTGTCTATTAAAACTAAGTATAGTTTGATTGTTCACAATCTCGGCCATGTTCCGCATAATGTTAAGGGGAAAAACCATGCATAGTGTAGCGTAAGTCTTCTAAAATGAGTGTAGCGTTGGTTTATCTGGATCCAGCTGCTGCAGAGTTGGATTGTCTGGTTCATTACTTGCAAAACTGCTCCGATTAACTCTTGGCGTACAACCCAGATCACACTGCTAAAATGATAGCCTTGCGTATATGTGCTCGGTATTTGACCATCTTCACAATCTTGTGGTGTATCATCTGAGAAGGCAGTCTGCTGGTCTTCTTCATCTGTTCTGTGTGAAGACTTTGAGGCGAGTGCGAAATATCACACACTCCTGAACACACTCAGAAACTCAAGTATGATGTGCCAGCTCCTTTCAGACACCGCACTTATAGCCACAGTCAGTGGATGGACAGATCAAAGCGATTGCTGGAAAAGAACAGATACAAAGAAGGATTTTTGGACCTATTCTTTTAATTCTTTTTTTTCGCCAGTGGATGACCGGCTTATTGTACCGAGATCTAATCTCGCTGTAAGATTACACTTTATTATTACTGCTATTATCTGACATTCATATCATTTTGCATTTGTCATCAAGGATCCTGCTTCCAAAGATTCCAGTCCTGGAGATTCACTTTCAAACTCTCAGCACCCGGCAGAGATAATGAAGTTTCTGGTGGTTTGGTGGCGTGGTCCTCTGATTGCTTACAGTGTCTTCATTTCTTCTAAATGGGGCAAATTCTCGCATGTTAAACTTTCTAGAATAAAAGAAGTCTAAATTAATCAATGAACTCTGCTAGGACTACTAGGTAGTAATCTGGTGTTTTCTTTGTTAGTCTCTGTGAAATCAAATCGTAATCAACTATGCAGTGTGTGAACAGTGCAATTTATTTAAAATACATATTAAAATGTAAAAATATTATTACCCAATTTAGTACTGTAATGTGATGACAATTAAAAGAGTACTGTTGATGTAAAGAATACTTACTTGTCATCAAATCCTTCTACTTTTGACAGAATTTCTCTACTTCAGTATAATAATAATAATTGTGACTTATAAGCAGGGCTGTGGACAAAGTGACGGAGCCCAGAAATTAAGAGGAAAAAACACAATCATCCTTAAATGATCCAGACAGAAAAGTTTATTTGGAACCTCTGTTTGAAATAGTGGTATTTTCGGTTCTATGCAGAGTGGTGGGAGGCGGACTATTGCTCGAGCCTGGCTACCACAAGCTTATTAAATCAAATATGATTAAATATTTTTGAAGCTGCATTTTTAAGATTTGTTTTGATTTATGTGACTGTCACCTTTGTCTTTGCAAGAGCTCTCCAGTCACTGATTAGCATGTCAGCCATTCAAATTTGAAGCTTCAGAAAAAGAAAAGATGAAAGATGTGCCCTTGGAATTTGCAAAGCATGAGTCAGTGTGTCTACCCATTTGAAAAGAAAGCGGGTCTCAGTGGTCTGTAAATTAGGCACAATCGACTTTCACTAAAATGGCTTAAGGGTATATGGAATTTCAACACAAACGTATACATCTGCACAATTAGTTTTCAAAAATGAGGTATAAATGGCCCAGAAATATATTTCAAGTCTATAGTGGTAGTAGATACCTAAAACGCTTGTGGGATTTGGTCTTAAATTTTGATGATTGTGTTTTTCCTCAGCTGTCCGAGGTCAACACACCATCAAGAACTATGAAGGTTAATATATGTACACAATATCAGTGCATGTACCAGTTCATGATGAGGCTCAGTGAGAGCCACTACATGCAGCTGTGTGGTACAGCCTGGACTTCATAAGAATGTATATTTCTGAGATGCACAGGTCCACAAGTAACAGTCATGGCCTTGTAGTATATTCCCTGTTGTATAAAATGACCTTGCATTGGGCATTTTACATCTTGACACTTGCTGTCAGGCCTTGACCTTCATGAATTTTTCATTGTAAGTGTTTCTTTCAGTAACTGTTCTTTTCATTCAGTCTTCATTTCGAAGTTTTGGTTAGTTAGCTGTTAAAAATGTATTGAATGAGCCCCTGATAGCATGACATATATAACCCCAACAACAGATTAAAATGTGTTGATTATTTTCCAAACTTTGATGGTTTAAATTATGGGTGCTGGAGGAATGTTTTGTCTCGGGTGGATCGGGTCAGTGGTGGGATGCGAGGTTGAGGGGGTGTGTAGAGGTATATGTCTCAGCCGTCTTCCGGGATGGGGAGCTGTAGTCGTGGGATGCACACAAAGCTCTATATTTGACTATTGTCCTCCAGGGGGCCAGGTTGGATGGCACACGCAGAGCTCTACATCTCCGCCATTGTTGGGGGTGGGGGGGTGTTGTGTGGATGCGTTCGGAGCTGTATATCTCAGCCATTGTTATGTGGGTGTTTGGGATGTGTGTGCAGAGCTCTCCATCTCGGTTTTGTCTAGGATACATAAAGGTATAATGGTTCTGGCGCCAATTATTTAACTACTAACTGGGAGGCCTGAAGAACAATTCCATGCAGCCTCTTTGAAACTATTCTGCTTTGCACCACCTAGGAGGAGCTTATTTTGCCACAATGAAGAGTAACCTTTTCACAGATGCAAAGGCAGAATGTCAGTGGAAAACTAAGGACATTCATACCTGGAGGACACTTTATCTTAAGGTTGCAACAAAGAGATTTTAACAACTGAAATCAGATATAATGCTCATACTCACAGATGAACAAAAATTCATCTTTCCTGTTCATCTACAACGGTGGCCAATAGTGTGTGTCTGTCAGTTCATGTACCCAGACCTGGGCAGTCAGCCCTCTTTGCCCTAAGGCACTGAATGGGCCACAGTTTGAATACATGTGATGGAGCACAACGAATCTCTGACTGGCTGATGGCATAAACTCTGACAAAAACTGTACTTTTCAGAGTACAAATGTGGTCACTGGGGTGATCCCATCAAGGCTATATTTTCAGTAACCCTGGGAACATATTGTACCATATTCAATTGCAGTTACTTTTCTGCAGTTGGCTTTTTTTATTTAAGCAAGAAATGTTACCTTTTGACAAGGTGCAAATACGAACCTCATCCCTGAAATTCTAAAAGCAGAACACCTTTTAAAAATTCATTAAAGGAAATAATTAGACCTTGTTGGCAATGGAACATGTTGGCTATAGGGAAATTCATGCTATGCACAATCACACTGATAAGGAGCTACTGTAGGACCACCTCAGTGTTACTGCAGTGAAAACTCACCCTCACTGCAGGGTCGAGAGCAGTTCAGCAATCAAGCATGTATAGACATCAGTGGTCTGTGGTCAAAACCGGACTACCAATCATTGTATGGAGTGTGAGTAACACATACTGTGTAGGGAAAGAATGATGTAGAATTATTTCATACCAACTATATGGTCCAGGATAAAGTGTCTAATAAAGTGGCCAGTTAATGTGCATTTACAAACATGCCAGTATAATATTAATATATACGGGTGTAAAAGATCCACTACCCAAACAGTAATTGTCCAGTGGCTGTCCTATGGTGGTCCCTTTCCATTCACAGTAAAAGGCAGATGATTTGTGCAGCAACAGATGGCTTACAGTCCATTTTGCACATATATAGGAGATATTTCTGATAAAATGACCAATACGTGTGGGTACAGTTCCTAATAAAAAGGCAAATATGTGTGATTAGTGCTTTTTCAGCCTAATAATTGCGTGCTTCATTTGCAGTGACAGCTTTTTGGACTTCATATTGAGAGTTAACAGCAATAGATTCCATCTGCAAATGTAAGACTCTAAATCAGCTCTAGGGAATGACACACAGACCTGGCCATGGAAGAGCTGAGCAGCCAGTTGTCCAATTACCTTTGAGTCCTTAAATAATGGGGGGCTACAACCTATTTCCACTCAGCCAATTTGGATGCAAATATCCTCAAATTAAAACTGCAAGTCTGCACGTTGAACTCATATTCATTATTTCATTTCAACTCTAATATGCTGCGGTAGGCAACTAAAATGACCAAAACTTTGTCAATGTTCAAATGTTTGTGGACCTAACTGTCTACACCACCATCTACAGTGTCAGAGCTTGAAATTCTGGACCAATGAAAGGCTAAACTTTAGCTCAAATCACCGCAGCACCGCCACAGTAATAGAGAGGTTGATTTTTTTGGCAACGCACAAATGGGAAAGCAAGGTTTCCCAGGTCCTCACTCGGAGAAAAAGGTCACGGAATAATCTCTTCTTTCAGAGCACCTCTGGGGTTGAGCCACATCTCTGGCTACACAAATCCCTGCAAATAAATAAATTCTCATGTCACATCCCCTGCATCGAGAGTTAATTAGACTCACTGTGCCTTCGATGAGTCGCGATCCCCATCTGTTTTGATACAGCGTGAGTGTCGAGCCCTGACACCTAGGCCAAACCTCAGGTGAAAAACATTTGCTGTGGTGCCAAAGTTCATATTGACCCACAAGATCATCATAAAAAGGCTATTTTGATAGCAGTGCTCCTGCAAATGGACTCACTACAGTTTTTAATTTCAGCACTTTTTTTCAAATGAGGTGTGCGTGGGGGAAACAGCCATTGAATTCGCACTTGGATCAGTGACCCTACCATGAGAACTTGTTCTGAACTAGGATACACCCGGAGTGCCTGTTGGTTTTAGAGTCTTTAGACATATTCATGCAATGTACCCTAGCAGGGAGGTCTGAAGGCATGACACTCCGTGCCTTCTTTCAAATTGCTGGTATCAGAAAATTGTCACGAGGAAAGTGCGGAAAACTGTCTCGCATTTATGTGAGGGCATAAAAAAAAAACCCCGACAAAACAGTATGACTTTTCAGAATGTACACAGAAAGCAGCTTCATAGTCAACATTAATAAACAGATGCTCTTTGGTCCTGCAGATCCTACGGGAGAGCTCGCCTCCCAGGCGGGAAAAAAAAAAACTTGTTCTTTCTTGAAGTCATTTTCCTATTGCTGTGTTGCTCTGAATAGAAAGTGTGCTACGTCTACAACAACTGTGGCAAACACAAAAAAGCACAAAAATGATGAAAGGAAGCAGTTTCATAAACAGATTTGGCAAGCTCATCATTTTTAAGACCAAAGTGTGGCTCCAGACAGCCGCCATCACTTAATCTATTTGGTATACACCACAGTCGTGACATATTTACCCATTACACCGGCAGCTCTCAGAGCAGGAGAATGGGGGGCATAATGTAGTAGGCTTCCCTGTGAACTGTGCTAAATTTCGACCTTTCATCCCTGTTGGTGACATGTGATTAACTAGAACACATGCTTTCTTCACACCCACAATCCCTAGTCAGCATGGGCAATACATTTTCTTTGTCTTCCTCTTCCCTCTGCAGTCTCCAGCACCCACAGCAGCCCAGCAGAGGTCAGTTCAGATGCCTTAAGAATGCTAACTATATTCTCAAGATAAGCTGTGGCATGTCAGTGTTACATGTATTGCCTTTGTTACATTAATCTGTTATAATTAATCACATTTCTGGAAGACTTTCAATACCTTGCTAATATAAATATAATGAAGCAATACCATATTGTCTTAAAAAGTGATGTTTCTGTGAGGTTTAAACTCACATCTGCGAAAGCCTAATAGAGCAACTCCATGGTGTTTGTGTGAACTATTCAAGAACAGTTACACTTGGCACTGAATGGTTTGAACATGTACGCCAGTTTAATTGGAAGTAACGATTAATTCATGCAATGTCACAGGAAATTTTACTGGAAAGTCAAGACTGGCAGAACAATGTAATCTTATATCGCTAGCAGGACTCGAACAACCAGTTTATTATATTATGACAAACTTAATTCAAACCTTGTAAGGAATGTGTCAAATTGGATGCATGACATATGGAGAATAAATGTGGACCAAGAATTGATCCTTGGGGGACACCTCTAAAGTTACATACTGCTTTAGTTGGATAAACTTCCAAGACAGGATCTGAACCATGAAAGAGCTCAGTTCCTGATAGCCATGTCAGACAGTGTTGAAATCGGCATCTGGTCATTTCACTGTATCAAAGCAGCTGACAGGTCAAGCGAAACCAGGGTTGAAGCTACAGAGCTCTCTCTTTTTGAAAACCGAGGGGAAGGCTCGGCGGAGTGATCTGTCTTAAGATTTTCGTTTGTGGGGATGGCATTCACTAAATTTGATTGCCCAACTTCAAGTATATCTTCTCATTAGCACGTGAATTTGTTTTGAATTTCCTTTTTATTTTTCTTTATTTTTATTTTGGGTTTAAGGAATAGCGTCGCATAGAATTATCACTGGTTTCGAGATACAAAGTGTGTATTAAACAAATAATGTGTAAAGTTATCTTTTAATTGCTTTTTGTGGCATTCTACGGCTCCACAAAGCCTGAGAAAAGCGAGGGGCCAAGGTCAGAAACAATTAATTAAGAATAATTAATTATATGCTCCTATCAAAGAGCAGGGAATGCTTTATAAAAAGTGCATTTGAAAATTTGGAGCAAAGTTTGAGAAAGACATCTTATCAGGAAAGCGTTTGCCTATGAATCGGAGTAAATATGAGCTTCTTTTATTGACAAATACCAGGAAAATACTTTCTTATATTCACAAAACAGTGGAAGTTGCAGGCTTGTTCTCAAAGTAGGACGGTTAGATCTAAAACAATCTCCATGGCGATGTGCTGCGGATCAGGCCTGATATATTCTTATAAACTGCCCTTGCTGCCCAAATAGCAACGCATCATGGTTTTAAATTCTCCTGCAAAATGCTCTCCATCTCCATCTCCCGCATGTGTCAGCTAGTACTTTCTCCTGACAAGCCATTGGGCCCTGTTCTCCTAGCCTGATGCTGCTCCAGAGAAGAACAGCCGTATTGATCTGTGGCTTCTGCTAAAATAAATATATAAAGCGGGCCAAAAGAGTGCTGCCTGGAGTCAGAAATTCCTGCCCTTGACAATAATGCGAAGAGGGAGAGGCGAGGCTGAGCAGCAGAGGGAGCGAGAGAGGAAAGGCAGGGAAGGGTTCTGCATTGTTGATCCAGAATGACATTGATAGACAGCAGCTGAAGGGAAGCTGATAGCCATGTTTGGGCCTGCTGCTGCTGCTGCTGCGGCTGCGGCTGCTGCTGCTTTAAAGGACGGACGTGACTGCTGAACTCAGGTCAGTGGAGTGTGAATGCGAGCCTGCTGGAAGAAAAAAGAAAAAAAAAAAACGAAAAAAACCGAGTGGTCACACCATGCTGGACAGAGAGAAACTTTCTCAGACAAAGCCAAAGAGGCCGAACTTGGCTGGACTCGTCACTCAGGCTGCTCAGCTGCATATTTTTTTGACTGTTGCTTTTCTCACCGGTTTTGTCTTTTTCATAGCATTGGGGGTTTTTTTTCCTGTATGTTTATTTGTGTCTTTTTTTCCCCCCCTCTAGCTAACATTTAGTTTTCTCTCCCCTGAGGCTAGCTAGAGAACTCAAATGTTACGGTGTCTGTCTGGAGGTTGGGCACATAATGTTAAACAAATGCCATGCGGCGCTGCGAATAGAACCAGCAACGTCTGGAATACAGGTGTGTGCTGCACATTGGGCCCAAGTGACACGCTGTCAGCTATCAGCTGAAATTACAAACCCCGTTGTATACCAGGCAGATACGGAGCAGGCTGGGCCTCCTCGGCTGACATTCCTGAGCTTATTCAGCGAGGGCTGACGGGCAGAAGCTGCGATTTCCACTCCACTTTTTATTTTCCGTCCCTTCCTCACTTAAGGCAAAACAGTCATAAAAAATGTCCCTGCGAATAATTGTCCATAAATAAGCAAAAAACAAGGTCTTTTGTCTAGAATTTCAGGCATTTCTTCAGAAAGCCTGACCACGAGCTGACTGCATTTGGGGAATGAGAGATTATTATTATTTTGAAAGCAAGGCCAAATACAGTGCAGTAGTGTGCCTAGGATCAGAGTCCTTCTCAAAATGTATTGTGCCACTATTCCGGCAATATTCAGCAGTGAGCCAGCAGGCAGCAGCTGGGTTTGGTTGATGACTAAACCAAATTAGAGGCATCTCTCGAAGCTCTGCTGCTGTTGGCAGGGAGAGGAACTAATGTATGCCGTGTTATGACACTGGCCTGTTGTGGCTGCACCAAATTGCTTTTATTCTCCCCAAGGCTTTCTCTTTTGTTTTCTCCTTCTAGACCTGTCGGTAAAGCTGTGGTAAATGTTACTGCCTCCTTTCAGTCCTATGTGACTTTCTTTCTGAACCCTAAACATCTTTTCCCTCATTCTAAGATTACCCAGCTTTGAAATGAAAATAGCTAGTGCAAATTGGTTTAAGATTAATGTCTTAAACCATATTAATAACAGCGAGCGGCGCACAGGTCTGACACAAATTTGGAATCACTACAACCTAATATGTCCTATTAAAATAGCTTCCTTATCTGAGCTTGATGTCTATGGCATTGGGGGGCGTCTGCGTCTGCTTTAGGCGTCTTTCACTTGTGAATGGTCTAGGCGTGGGACTTTTCCATACAGACAAATTGCTCAGCCTTACAAGCCATTCGTTCCTGCCGTTCAGTGCGGCAAAGCAGCCATTAGTCACACTTGGCCCACACTCACTCCTCTCATAATTCAATTATATAGAAGTGAGTTTTTTTTTTTTTTTTCCATCAGCCTAATCGTCTGACTGTAGAAGCTTATGCTGTTTGTGTGCTTTCTTATTTTAGACAGCGGCAGCTTTGAATCTACACTTTAGATTCTTTCTATTTGTTTCTGCAAAACAAGACTGCATACATAATATGTTTTTGTTCCATTCAAAAGAGAATGAAATGTTTTTTATTTGTGCTCATCATCTTGGTATTGGCTGAAAGTGTAGGATCCATTTCTCCTCTTGCCCACCAGTGATTACTGTGACCAGGCTCAGAACGAGCCCCCCACAGGGAGAATTTAACGCCGATCTCACAAAAACACTGGCTTAACTACAACCCAACCAATGATGCAAAACCGCTCTCCTTGCATCAGGTGACTCCTATTACCTTCTTTGGGGTAAATGCTTTGGCTGTCACGAGTGGTGCAACAGGCACAAGATTTACTCCAATGAATGTGATGTAAGTTAAAAGTAAAGACAAGGAAAAACTATCCCAGCAAACAGGGGTGTAACCAACAAATTCTGGGCTTTATGCACAAGCAGTGGCCATGGGCCCCCGTAAGCTCGAGGTTCACAACTACCTACAACCTCAGGGGCCCTCCCCTCACTTGGGGCCCTGGTAATTTAGTCCCACTTTTCACCCAACTACGACATACCTGCCAGCAAACTTAAACGATTTGTCGTCCTAAAGTGAAGAATACTGCTACGGCAATACAGAATTTCACCTTTAATTCGCTCCTCTGATAACCTGAAACAATGGCACACTCCTAAAGTCTGACCAGGCTAATAGAAGGCAGCAACAGATTCAAAACAGTGACTGGAGGGAATGTGGGCACCTTATCAGAAGACAACCTTAGGAATGACACAGAAAGGATCACAATACACTGAAAACAAATACAGTTTTATTTCGTTTCTAATTTCTCCTCAAATATATTTTCTCCCTTTTGACAGGCCTTTAATCAGCTGGGGTGTAGAGATGCTATTTAGCAAGTTGGACTGAATGCTTTTCTGTGAACTGCACATATTTTCTGATGTAATATGTTTTTCCCTCATACTGTATATGAGGGACGGATAAGATTTAAGCTAGTTCATTCAGGGCAAGGCCAGAAGCACTACCAATAAAATATACATTTGGAATTAGAAAGATGGATCTTTATCAAAAGATTAGAGACTTCTTGACAGATTGTGTGTTAGTATTACTGGTTGAGCATCTCATCAACTGTGAAGTATGAGTGTGTGTGTGTGTGTGTGTGAGTGTGTGTGTCTATATTCCAATCATGAAGTGGGAAAGCCAAATAAGGCCACTGCCGGCAGAGCGAATTGATATAGTATTCAAAGGAATAACCAACATCTGCAAAAAAGAGGGACGAAGGAACCCTGATCTGAATTGTTATTCTTCCGTCTCATCCTCAGACTTGCCACAGACTAATTAATTCAAGAGTAGGTGTCCCCAAAGGCTGCAATTAATGATAAACTTATTAGACATGATGGTGCCCAAGAGCTGTGGATTCCATCCTGATTCTGCCGCTCCTGGTGGTGTTCCTTACCCAGCTGTCAGCTCACATGTGTCAAAAAAGTGAAGCACGGGAGCATGCATGCACGGCGCGCGGGCGTGTGTGAGTGTGTGTGTGTGTGCGTGTGTAAGTGGCTGCCCTCCAGGGAGCGCCTACCGACACTTGCTTATGATATTGGGCCCTTTTGATTATTTTGTCACCAAAAAGCCTTGACTGAAGCGCGTGTAGGCTACACGCCAATTTGGAGTCTTAATTTCGATTTAGGCCAACTTAAAAAATCTCAACGTGTAAAGGAGCTCAGCTGCGTGCAGCACTGTAAAAAATTAATGCAAGTAAAGATGAATGCTAAAAAAGTTGTGCATCACATGTTCCTCTGGTGCAAAGATAACATTTCATGTAAAGTGAAAAAAAAATGCATATTGTTTGTCTGGCCATTCGAGATGCCTTACCTCCCTGCCCATGGTGGCAGAATTCTGAAGTGCTTCTAAAGGGACAGTTCACTCAAAAATGAAAATTTGATGTTTATTTGCTTACCCCCAGGGCATCCAATATGTAGGTGACG
>JBBMFX010000035.1:12214239-12225268 GCA_037832545.1 Rhabdalestes septentrionalis | reverse complement strand
TATACTTTTCTCAGTGTGTGATAGTGTCTTTCTACAAAGTTAATGTTAGAAAAATACAAATAAACAAGTGTCAAATCTGTTCTGTTTGTTAAAGTAGTCGATTCTGTGTGAGCTGATGAGGAGAACACAGGTTAGGTTCTGGATTTCTCCTCGGTTCCTCCACACGTTTTTTTGATTGTGAAACTCGATCAAGTCAAACAAGGTTTCTGATTAAACTACAGTAATACTGGACTTCCACAAGAACTCACTAATATACTGAACAGAATATCACTGTTTACTGTAGAATGATATTCGTATTGATTTATTTTTAGTTTACTGAGTAGGCTTAGAAATATTTCTGTGGATGGAAACGCCAAAACCAACACCGAAAACATCAATCAAAAGTTACATATTTGCATGTGCCTAAGACTTTTACACAGTACTGTATATGTGTATATGTATATATATATATATATATATATATATGTATATAGTTCTGTATATATGTATATACTTATATACAATATATATATGCAGGGCTGGGATCCACGATAACTCCTGTAATGTAGCTCTCTAGCTAAGAACACAACAGAATGCAATATAGTGACTTACATGAAATAAGAGCACTTTCACGCTTCCTCTGTCAGTCTTAATGCTAATAGAATTCACAAATTCTGCTTATTTTGCTAGTTTTTATATGGCGCTAAGTGAAGCGCTCGGAGTGTGACAGCGGTGGGATGCTGGACTGCGTGAGTGAGAGTGCACAGAGCTGTGTGTGTATGTGTGAGCGTATGGGGGGGGGTGGTGTGAGAGGCTCTCAGCTGGCCCGGCTCCAGCCCTGGGCCTATCTGCACACTTCAGCAGCCTGAGCCCAGCTGCGGAGCCTGTCTCTAATGTGGAGTCATTAGTGCTGCCATTGTCTGCCTGGAGTCACTTCTCAAATTAGAGCACAACAACGCCACACGCTCGAGTTTTATCTCCCCCCCCCTTGTGGATGTTGACTCAATTATTCCACGGGCCCAAATAATGTCGGCTGTTGTTCTGGGCCTTTCGGCTTGATAGAACATGTGGTGGACACGCTGGGCCGGCCAAGACATGATGAAAGGCTGTCAGCAATTGTCTGCAAAAAAACAACCAAAGAATAAAGAATAAAGAAAGAAAAAAGTGAGTGTTTCTTTGATTATGAAGTTGAGATCATAATGTTGCGGCTGCGCATTGAGGATCATTTGCCATGAGCGTCTGTGCACGGCAACCTTGTTTCCCCCAAAGATTCAGGTGGACATTCAGTCTTGGGCCTCATTTACGTCCAAAAGAACAATCTGGGCAATCAGACGGCAACTTCCAGCCGCGTGTGGATGCTACGCTGCTTCTTCCGCTCGGAATGAAGACAGCCCCTGCTGAAGAAGAAATCGGAATGCGTCCATATCATTTGCGTCCCATGGGCTTTGTTTGTGAGCTTTTTGCTTTTTTTTAATCACGTCAAAGCTGTGTTGCTTGCTCTCAATTCACCAAGGTCCACTTTTTTCCACCTCACAAGCTCAAACACAAAGAGACAGTCTGTCCTCTCTCTTTGTAAAAAAAAAAAAAAGGATTATTCAAATGTTCCGTCTTATTAATTTTAAGTGATTTGAAATTCATCAGAGGCCTTGTTTTGTTTTGTTAGGGCTTTTTTTGCGCTTTCTCCATCCAAATAACTGTTTGACACCAGCAAACAGCACAAGAGAGCGCTGTCAAAACAACAAAACTAGCAAGCATCAGCACAAGCAGGAGAAGTTAAAAGTATGCTCCTAGCAATTCAGCTGCTTTAAAACTCAGCATAAATGATGGCTCCAGATATCCACACACACACATGCAGACACACACAGACACACACAGGCACACAAACGCACACACCACTCACTCATGCACATACATATACACACACACACACACACACACACACACACTCACACCTACGTTAATGGTCTGTCGCTCATTCTCCAGACCTGGCTGATTATAGGCCTCCTCCATAGTGATGTTAAGAGGAATTAATGAAATCTGCAAACGCCTCAAATCTGTCATTGGCTTCTCTTGTCTTTCCTTTTCTTACTTTTTTATTTTTTGAGTCATCAACTCTCATTCGGCGCTGATAAATATTCATTTCATAAGTGATTTTGTCTTCTGCTACCTAGGTGGCGCTGATAATGACATCATTTAAACGTTTCCTCTCGCTCTGCCTTTGCCTGCTGTAAATGTCAGCAGGCCCTGCTCCTGCTTGCTCCGCGGCGGCTAATGGCGGCGTGGAAAATGTTGGCAGCGAGAGGACGGGAGAACTTTGCCCGCGAGCAGCCCCGGCCCGAACAGTGCAGACGTGCTCTAAAGACACAATAATCGTGGGATTTGATTGCCTGTCCCTCAACCTCAATAATTGATGACTCCAATATTTACTCCATTACCTGTGTGTTGTAAACATTCATTACGGCGCTTGCGTTGGAGATAGGTGAGCGCCGGCGAGCGCCGAGGACCCTGGCCTGAAGGGAGCGCCTGTCAGTTTGACTAATGACACAAATGAAAAAATATCTCATAATTACTTTAGAAAAAGGTACAGTTTCTCCGTCCCCCTTATCTGCGCAATATGCATTTTAAAAGTTTCTCCGGCTTTATTGCATTTGGCCCTTTCCTGGGCCCCACGCATCCAGGCTTTACAGTCGGAGCAAGTTCTCGAATTTCAAATCAAATTTTCATCTCGCTACACGCGAGGGCTAAGTAATCCGATTTTCGACCTTATTGTATTTCTATTGACATTACCATTGTTGTTATTTGTAACGTGTAAATATTAGCAGAAGAAGGCGCTCGGGCCTGCTTTGGGTTTTTCCAGGAAAAGGGATTTTGTATACTTATTTATTTTGGCAGCTTACACAGATTCCTTTTCTCAAATGATAGCCATCTAATGTATTCCATCATCAAGAGGTGCCGGCTGAGTACAAAACATATGATTAATTTAGTTTGGCTTCCAAAGTGGGGCGGCGAGCTGGGCTCCTAATCGAATTTGCATCCGGGCTTATCTGGCCTGTCGGACCACTTGGGTTCAAAGGAATGGACGAACAACAAGGCAAGGGCACCTCTGCAGTGTTCTCAAATACACTCTTCAAAATAAAGGCTCCTAAATGTTTCTTGACTTGTATGTGTGGTCCAGCAGAAGAAAAGGGTGTAGAACTGTTTATTTTATTATATTTTCACTCAATATGAATAAGATATAATATAATGGTTGAACAGCCATCTATTGTTCTAAAGGGAACCGCATGTTATTTCACTATGGCATACTTCCAAAAGAGCCTTTTTCCATTTTTAAGAATCTGCCCTTGGTTAGCTTTTCCAGAGAATATAACATGTGTTGCTTTCAGCGTGTAAGACGTGAATGTTGGAGAAGGTGAGGTGAAGGTTGCAGATGTTTAGTCTGGTGCTGGAACTCTGAATGCAGTGAAGGATGAGAGGGTGACAATTACACAAGAATAAAAAGAAAAATGGAGGAGTATCACTGTACTGTGAGACACAATAGTCATATTAGCAGTGAGAATGGAGTCCCAGCGGAGGCCAAGGAGGGGAGCTGAAGGCATAATGCATTCTACAGGCGTGAACAGAAAAAGAAAAAAAAAGAGGGGAGAGAGAAAGTTTTTTTTTTTTTTCAAATAAAAAGAGTGCATCTGTTCCTCTGCTCTAGTTGGAAACTATTCCACATGATTAGTGCAATCAAATCCCATCCTCAGATGTATTTTTCCCTCATCGAGTTTGCGCGAGGAATAATATAGGATATTTGTGTTTTATAGAAGGAGACCGTTTATCACATCCATTTTTCATGCTGTCAAGTTAATTACCAGAGAGAGGAATACGATTACACACACACTTTCTCACACAGACAAGGGGAGCGCACGCACACACTCACACACACACACACACACACACACACAAAAGCCCACCCCTATGGACACCCAAACTAAATTGTTAGCCCTGGAGCAGAAACCTTGGCACTGTTTAGTTGTGGAGAAGCGACTGCAACTCTGTGCGTCCCGCAAGGAATAACAATTGCAAGGTCAGACATGTTTTCTTTTTCTTTGTTTCACATTTCATACATGTCTTTCGCCTCAAGAGAAAAAATGTGACATGGTTTTGCCCACTCTCCTTCCCTGCACTTGTTCTGCAATGGCGCCATTCGGTAGCTGCAGCAAATGTGATGCCAACCTGCAGTTTTTACATTTGGCACCCTCAGTGCTTCATGCAGATGGTGGCTGTAACCAAGCAAAGTTTGCATTTACTCCCCATGCAGCTAGAGGACATAGGCAAGGTACTGGTAATGAAGATGGTGTGTGTGTGTGTGTGTGTGTGTGTGTGTGTGTGTGTGTGTGTGTGTGTGTGTGTGCGTGTGTGTATGTTAGTACATTTTTAGGAAAAAAATTTGTCAAGACCTACAAAATGGTAAAAAGTTTCTTGTACAAAAGTTCCACATTTCATTCGTTTGAAGCTAGAAGGCAGAATTGCTGTTGACCTTGGGGTTAGATTTTATTAAACTTAGAATATTCTTATTACATAGACACTTAAGCAAAATAACACATGCGGGAAGTGTGTTATTGTGACAGTGCGTGATGCGGGCGCAGAGTAAAGAAGTATTAACAAATGCAATGCAAAAATTGTTTCAAATCTACTGTTTTTAATTCAGTCGTTCCAGCAGCTTCGAGTGAAGCAGCTTGTTACTTAGCAACTACTGATCAGTGTGACGATCCTCCAGTTATAGTGAATCTATATAATTGCACTGTCATCAGATATAACATCACAGGAAAGGCAATTCTCAACCAATCAGCATGCAGTGCCCTGAGAAGACTGTTGTGTTTATGTTTCTGTGTGTGTGTGTGGGTGTACAAAATAATATATACATACAAATATACATAAATATATATTCTTAATTAATGTAATCAATTAATTAAAGTAAATCATTTTATTTAAAGCCATTTTGGGCTATTCCATAGATCAGTTGTTCATGAAATTAAAACAGAGTGTAATGGGCAAATGGCAGTTTCGACCGTAAAGACAGTGTCAAAATATTCCAAGCAAATGATTAGTTTTTCCAAGTAAAAATATGTACATATTATCTACAGAGAAACCTTCAACATTTTAATTAATCTAAGCATATTGAAAAAATAAAAACATGCAAACTATATGTTTGATTCACAAAACATTAAACTCAAATGAATAGAAACGGTGGTTAAAATCTGCCAAATTGTATAATTTTTATGTTTTTTCCAGAAGAGGATGTGTACTTTTTTTACTTAGAAAATCAACGGTGTGGTTTGAGTTGATGTGTTCAAATATTTGTATCTATGTTTGACAACCTGTTTTGACCAGGCTTGGAAAATTCTTATTACATAGAAGCAGCGATGTACTGTTGCTTTTGGAACAAAACCTCCCAAGCAGTTACTTAGCAAGAGGAGCAAAAACATTAACTTTTAGTGCAAATGAATAATGTAATAATAAAACAATGCATTTTATTCAAAGTAATTCAGTAACATTAATTTTAGTGCATACAATAATGCTTACTCAATATTAAAGGAATCAAGGGTTATATAGACACATCTATAGTCACTCACTGATTTCAGTCATTTTTTAGTGCTTAATTATTAAGAAAAATAAAATTGACTGATTTTGTAACATACATTTTTATGAAAATTCAGCTTCCAAATTGGGATGGTTAAATAACCCTGAATGGTGAATACATCTGAACTCAGAGGCAAGAGGTTTGAAAATAGCCAATCTGAGAGCGTTATTCATTTCTGCTAACTGCTGATTGGCTACTGCCCTGTGAGACAGCTGCAATCCAGCATTCCTGCATCAAGACAGTTTCCCGTGTGGAGCTCTCTTGTTTCGCTGAGTGTTCTCTTGTTTTTCATTTTTTAAGGCCCTGTATGTATATTATTGTAAATTAAATTATTAATTACTGTATTTACCAGCTTATACCAAAGAAAACGACAGTGCATGCCAAAGAAAACACCAGTGCCTGAATTACAGTGCAGTCTATACAGGGGTACATCAGTATTTACATTCTAACACTGCGGTCTACACTATACAGTATGAGTACAGGTTTACCTTTAAGCTGAGTCTAACAAAATATTAAAGTGTTTTGGCGGCATATTTGTGGCCATATTTGGGGTTTACACTATAAAAATAGGCATTTTTAGGCATTTTAGCACATCACAAATTGATTGGTATTTCTCTTTTCACCTATTCACGCACTCCACCTGACTGTCACGTCTGTCGTCCTCTCTGTTTTCAAATAATGGTAAGATCCTATATCCTCACATGTGATTGCTGCAAAGTTCTGCTTTGAGCAGAGCCGCCACTGAAAGAGAGAGCTAAGCAGCAAAAGGAAAATAAAGTGGGGAGCGGCTCTCACTCAAAAGGAGTCAGCTCTTCTGATTTGCCAGAAAGAATTGGCTCTTAGAGCTCTTAGTGCTGATGCTTTTGCACATGACACATCACTAGCCGGCTAGAACGAGAGCAAGTTCGGACGCCTCGGCAGAAATACATGGAACTAAGCGTATAAAAGGAAGATACTTATGTTTGGTTCTGCTAAATTCTGGATGTTTGAGTTTTAGAGCTGTACATTTTCACTAGTTTGATATGGTTTAAAAGTAAGACAACTGCTGTTTGTTTTTAGTTATGTATATTTTTACTTTCCGGGCGATTTAAAAGGTATGTCTTTGTGTTAATGTTTTCTGAATAAAAATTCCATATACAGTATACATGCACCTCATGTTTTCCATTTTCACCATACCATGATGCATTGCTTATGGTGTAAAATCTATTCTCAACCTCAAAATTGTTTTGTAAGTGCAACCAATACCTGTGATTGTTCAGTTGTGTGACAGATAGAAGAAGATTCAGAAGGTTCAGATAGAAGGACGTTGTATAGAAAATGTTTAAAACATTTCATTCGAAATGTTTCAAAATGAACTATGAACATGATCTACTTCATTTTTATTTAAATGAACTGTATTTTGAACTAGTTCTTTTTCAGTGTGAACTGGCACAACACTGTATATATCTGTAATAAGTTATAAAAGGTGAATAATTTGTCCCTCTTGCTGTATTCTGATGTATGCAGAGTGTAGCAGGATGCCAGTGTGAGGCTTCCTCCCCAGCTTGTCTTCCCCATCACAGCAGGTGAGCCTCCTGTCTGCTCCCTGTGTTTGATGTGAAGTGGAGCTCAAAGTGAGAGGATGAGGAGGAGGGGAGAAAGAATTAACAAAGCCCTTCCAGATCTTCCCGTAGTTGCGCCTAGAAAGCGCATTGTTCTGCTGTGTCAGAAACGCTCTTATCATCAAGCACATTAGCTCAGATCATAAGGGTCTTCCTGGGGAGCATGAGTAAAAAAATTGCATCCTGCAAAGCAAGAAGCCCTGGCAAAATGCTAGGATGAAACGGCTCCTTTTCACCTTCTCGGTCACTGACATATGAAGGGTTTTGAAGCAAAACTTCGTTTGAAGTCCTTTGTGTCAAATCAGGAATATGAAATATATTATGGGGGAATTTAGGGGAGAGTTTAGGAAGAACAGGAGTCAAATAAAAAGCATCTCTTAAACAAATAAAAAGCATCTCTTAAACCAATAAGAGGTGGAGTTTAAGACAAAATCAACTAAACCATCTTGGCTGTCCAAGAACATGTAAATACGCTGGAGTGCAACATCATTATTTTCTTTGTACATCACTATAAAACAATTTTATTCCAAGCAATTTTGCAACATTTCTATTGCTTCATTTGCCTTATAAAGGAATCCACACAATGTAAAGGGCATCTGCCCGTGATTGTTTTTAGACAATACAGAAATAATATATAGCTCTAGCAGAATTAATCTGAAGAAGGCCATATTAAATGAAATATTCATGGTGAATCTATGATTATTTAATAGCTAATAGTTCTTTATTTTGAATGGCTTCATGGATATCCCATCCTATTTACATTATCACATGGAATGGATTAGCCTACAAGGAAACAAAGGCCCATTTACCATTATTTAGCTTGCCTTATGCAATCAGTCCAGCTGTACTGAAAATATGTAATTATTGGCATTAAAAACCTAGATTAAATGAATATAATGCGCATTCTAGGTCTCTGAATTAGCTCTCTCCCAGCACAGGGTGGGGAGGGGCTGCGATCACGTGACTTGGGGTTTAAAATGGCACCTCATATCAAAGTAGTTCTAACAGCATTTTTAACAGGGGATCTTATACATTAAAGATAGAATGAGGCTTTTGGCTGCTCTTGTGTGGATCTCAAAGATCATTTTTGCTATTTTGCTGTTGTTTCTTCTGATGCCTGAAGGACAGTATGGTTGTATTGTGTGAGGTGTGTGTGTGTGTGTGCATGTGTGAGTGTATGTGTGTGTTTGTGTATGTGTGTGAATGTGTGAGTGTATGCATATGTGTTTGTGTGTGTGTGAGTGTGTGTGTGTGTGGGGGCGCTTTGAGAATATCTGAAGGCTCGAAGACTGAAGTGGGTGGATTTTGACTCGGATGACAGTGCATGCATCTGCAGAATTGAGAATTCTTCTCAGACCTGAATGTGTTGGAGGGAAATGAGATGATAATTAGTGTTTCCTTTAGAATTCAGCAGATGCGTACCCTGGCCTTTCTGAATCAAAGGAAAAAATCAACCTACATGTTCTCATGTGAAATATATTCTGATATGAATGAGATTTTAAAGTGTGCAACAGCTTCCATTTTCATTCTAATGGCACAACTTAGTCAAACACCACTCCCATCATTTATGAACAGACCCTTTGTTTCCAATTGCCTAGATAATGTCAAGATCCTGATTCAGAATGACTGTATTAAACTTACTAAAGTTGAGATTCATTTTGTTTTCAGGGCGACACAGACATTTTTCATGCAATTCAGACATGTGTACCAATTATATTTGCTGGTCATAGTAGTAGACAGCACTTAAAAAATGGCAGCTTGTTATTCATACATAATTCACGAGGGCCACGGTTTTTGTGACAACACTGGCCTTCAGTCACGTTAATTAAGTATCTGTTGCGTCAAGGTTCTCAGTGCGGCAGGGTGACATTTTCCAAAATCAACAGCAGAGCAAAATGACATAGTCGTTCTCACACTCAGTGTTAAATGTCATCAGAAACACCTTCAATAGTCTTTATTATCACAACTCTGTAAATAGCAAATGTTGACAAAGTTGGCTCAAATGTCTTCTGCAGGTTTTCGCCTATAACAGCAAAAGGGTGGGGGTTAAAATAGCTGAAGTGTAACATTCTACTTATTTGAAAAACACAGTTCTGTCTTTGAATCATTTTTTGCCAAGGACAAACTTCATTAGACTCAGACTGTGCTTAAAACCGCTGTGGGACCACCGAAACATGCCACAGCTGCCCAGGGCTTAGGTACGAGTTGACTAGCTGGGAGCATAGTAAACACGCACACTGAATTGTTCCATCGCTGCCAAACCTTAAAAAAAAAACAGCCTGCCAAATTCAATGCCTTCTGACAGGGCTTTTTTAAGCCTATAGTAGAAGCTGGACCTGAAGCCCTCGCAGTTAATTCCCCCAGTCCTCACAAACCTGATGGTCATGGTAAGGCTAGGTCTCAGTGAATGAACATCAACATAACAACAGGTTTCTCTAAAAAGCTAAAATAAAGAAGGCCTTGCGTGAGGAGTTCTCAAGGTGGCAGTCCTGTCTGGGCCTGACAGCGGTCAGCTGGACGCGCTATCAACATGCTGCGACGTCTTTCACGCCAGCATGTGACAAATGTCCCACACTTGCATTCTAAAGTGAGGAAATGGTCTCTGACAGACCGGGAACACAGGGGCCAAAGGTTCGTCAAAGCCACTGCGCTATAATTATCGAGCCCCTGTCCTGGGAGTGGGGTGACACACACAGCACCCGACCAGCGTAGCAGTATCAATCAGCGGCAAAGCTGCTACGTGTCACCCAGTGGCACATGGAGGGAGGTTACAGGCAACAACAGTATCATATTAGGCTTTTTTACTGTCAAATAAACCATCCGCTTTCTTCATGCTTCGTCAACCTCAGTTGATGTCACAACAGTAGCATTATCCCACACTAACAACGGCCACAGCTTGCGCAGGGAGGTTAACAAGATGCTAGCGCCATTGTAGACTACACCTGATAAGGATAATAGAGTTGATTGAAATGCAGTGTCATAATTTAATCTGCTATTCATGTTCTTATTATGTCGCTCGCAATTTAACCTTGATAGCCTTAAAGACATGTTCTCTTAATTATCCCTAGCGCTGTCATTTGACACAGCGCTGGAAGTCTTTTAATATGCAGAGGTGGTCCTGTGCCATTTCCACTGACCTACATAAATACACCTGCCAAAGAAGTAGATGGGTGTGTGTGTGTGTGGAGGGGGGATGGGGGGGTGTTGGGGGGCTTCAGAGCATGTGCATATCAATGAGGGCTCAAATTATGTATTATTAACACATGATGCATGGCTTTTCCATAGCAACAGGATTTTTTGACAATGTCAGTCTGACGCTGTCAATCTCGGCTCTTCCTTGGAGAATCAATTAGGAGATAAACAGCACCATGTCTTTGGCTATGGGAGTCGGCACAAACCTTTCCTTGAATTTCCTGGGGCAAGGTAAATTGACAAAAGAGTGCTGTCCATTAGGGATGGAAGGAGGGAAAATGGTGTGTGTGTGTGTGTCTGTGAGAGTGTGTGTGTGCATGTGGGTGTATATTGTCCAGAACCTGCAGCAGCTCAAAGAGTCTATCAACATTGGTCTATGGAGGCATGATCATTTTAGTAATAGGATGCTGCAGAATGTTCCAGATTTGTTTGTTCAGTGTGAATTCGGTGTGACTTCTAATTATTCGGGTGCATTTAGGTGTGTAATAGCAACAGGTCAAATTCAGGATAAAAAAAATAATATTATATATATATATATATATATATATATATATAGAGAGAGAGAGAGAGAGCGAGAGAGAGAGAGAGAGAGAGAGAGAGAGAGAGAGAGAGAGAGAGAGAGAGAGAGGGA
>JBBMFX010000035.1:12189748-12214139 GCA_037832545.1 Rhabdalestes septentrionalis | reverse complement strand
ATATTGATAGAGTTCTGTCAGTCATGATATATACACAGTAACATGTAAAGGTTTTACATACCTGAGAAGTTTACATTAAAGGGCCATTCACTTGGGCTGTAAAGCAGTAACATGAGAATCTAATTAAAATGAAATATTTTGCCTTTTGACCAAGCAGTACTTTAAATAAATTTAAATCAGGTGTGATGGTGATGGAGTTTAATGAATATATTTGTTGACAGGAGGCATTGTGGAGAAGTCCGCCATCAAACTCAGTTCTTCCTAATTTTCTCTTAAGGGTATTTTCCCCGTTTTAAAAAGAAATTCTTGTTAATATTTACTGCATTCATTTATTGTATATGGTGTTTTTTTGCAAGCAAAAATACTGCCAAGGTTGATGACTGTAACTGATTTGCTAAGGTACGTGTTTTGGCGGGAAGTTTTGAATCAGACTGTTTTCTGAAAGGAAAAGTGGAGAATTCAACGATAAGGCCTTGAGCAAATGGATGTATAATAACCAGCACCATACCATGGAAAGATGTCTTTCTATATTTCCTTTTGTTGTGTGCATTAGTTCTGTATCAATGCAAATGACACGTTGCCATTTTTTCCCTCTCCATCTTTCCTCCATAAAGCGCTGTGTGCCAGTGTTACTCTTAATGAGCAAGTTAATGTCAGAGACCCGGTGCATTTCACTGGATCAGTTCACTCTCTGACCATGCTTGGGTTTTAATAGACAAAAATTACTTTTAATGAGCACTGACCTATTCTTTTCCCTTGTTATCTTGTAATTAGCATACATTAATTTGCAGACACACATATTCGATATACATATATTTATATATATAGGAGTGTGTGTATATTTGATCACATCTTTTAAACGGCTTGCAATCAAAAGCGAGCAGCATTGAGACTTGAGGGGGGAAGACAATTTAACGTTCATAGGAGAAACTGCTCATTTACAATGGTAATAAGTGACTTCAGAAAGAAAGAGCTTCAATTAAATGATCTTCAATTAAATGAGAGGCACTATAGATAAATAATCACAGTCCACCCAAGACAAGAGGTACCAATAGGTCTAGAGAGTATAATGACATGAAACGGTCCACGCCAGCTATCTTCATCAATGCAGGCACAGGTGGTTCACCTCAATTAGAAATACTTAATAAACATGGCCCTAATGGGGTGGCTAAAGAGTTTGCTGTTGCACAGATGTCAAACATTCCTATGGGAAGGGAAATGGAGAAGCAACGCCAAACTATTAGCAATTCAAACTTTTTCAAAGTTAAATTCAAAGACTTAGCACAGCTCTACGAGCCAATGTCATTTCCTAAGTAATTCCTTGTCATACTATACAAATGTAATAATTAAATTGTAAGTATTTACATCAAATTTGCCTTCAGTTTGAGTCCGACATCTATTTCTTCAGAAAAAATAAGTAAAGATGTAAAGAGGCAAGAATAATATATATTATTTATGTAGCACCTTCCTTAAACTCAGTCACTTCATAAAATCCATGAATAGAACAGTCCCATCCAACCAATATAGAACAAAAAAAGCAAGAGAGGAATTAGTAATGTTTGGCTTATTTAGGGGTGATTTTGTCTGGCTTCTTTATCCTATCAATATAGTGATGTGTTGGGGGGTGGGGGGGGGTGGCATGGGTGGCATGGGCGTAATTTGAGGTATGCACATATCAGTTGCATCTGGTGCTGACGGCTGTGCACCGGACGGCCATTCTGGATTTTTCCAGAGTGCACAGATTGCCAGTCTGCCCTGAGTGAAAGGGAATAGGTGACATTTCTTGGTTTTCAAGAGATGCCCATTATATTACGAATATTTAGGCAGTTTAGAAACCCTGACAATTCCAAAACCCCGGCCAGATGCAAATTCCAGGTCTCAAAAACAGGACATTTCCGGGGAAAATAGGATGTCTGGTCCCCCAAGTTTAATATCTGCTTATGAGTGTACTGTGTGTTTTGATCCGCATTGGTTTCTTCGCCTTTCGGATTTTTTAGTTGTTTGTCCAGTTCCAGGCTCCTCATCCGTGACATCACAGACTTTCTCGCTGACACATATTTTAGACGGGACTTGACTGTCCTCTCTCTCTCCCCATATTATACTGAGGTGACTCAACCGCAAAAATCGTTTTTTAAACAATCAATACTCGGCCCCCAATCATCTGATCGATTCGCTGGGCACAAGAGCACTGAAGGGGATATTAATGGATGTTTGGACATTGGAACCTTGCCAGTGTTTCAAACTCAGAGGAGAAGCGTCCTCTAAATTCACCCATAGGAAAACCTATAAAACCTATAATCATAAAACAACAACAGTGACTATACATCCAAAAAATCTAAATTTCTCCAACTTACAAACACAAATGTTCAGGATCTTATAGGAATTATCTGACAGTTTCTAAGAGTTAAGCATTTCATAACTGTTGGATTAGAACTTTTATATCTCAAATAGTCACTTCATTGCACAATTTGCACACAATGTACAGACTGGGTGCTCCAACAGTGACAACATTCACTACGCTTCCACATCTTTAAAAATATATATCAGTCTAAACCGATATAAATAACATGCGAATGTGACAGAACTGCAGCCAAAACTGCAATGTTTCAGCTGAACCACTGACAGTGCTGTGCTATTTATCTTCTGAACAAGCGAAAGCTTGTGTCAAATACTGGCAGCCATGTTGAATTGGTTCTTCACGAGAGGACACTTCCTTTCTTCATCCTCAGGCAGCGAGATATTTAACAAGCAAGGCAATTTGGCTCATTCAACTCGTCCCAAAACCACAAAATGCATCAATCGAAGGTTACTCTCCTAACGCTGACGTCAGGTTTCCTTTCCCACCTCGTCCATTTCTTTAAATGCGAGCAGAGGCGTTCTTTGTTGTGACCTGCGTGCTCTGTGAGAATACCTTAGCAACAGCTTTCAGGTCATGAAATGCTAGTTTGGTTACAGGCAGGCGTACTGTTCAGCCAGGGCTATTCTGGTGGAGATTTGATGGGTGGTCACACCGCAGGACCGAAGTTGCCTCGACACCCAGAACCCTTATTGTGCGCTTGCCACCCCCTGCTCATCTCCTTTATCCCCCTCAATGCAGATTCCCCACGCAGCCGGGCTCGGCGAGTGGCTCTCAGTGGAGCTTCGGAAGGCAGCCATTGTGGCTTTGTCACCCACGGACACCAGCTCTCAGCATGGCTAGCGCTTAGCAATGACAGGGGAATCAGACCCCATGAAGAGGGATTACTCCCCGAGGTATTGTCCGTGTCACAATGCTAGAGCTGGGTGCCTACTATCTACTCAGAGCCTGCGTGTTTCATTCCAATTCCCCCTGACAGCGACGCCTGGACCTGTCTTATTGTTTTCCGCTCTGTTAGAAAACAGGGCCCCAACTGAGACTGCTATTATAGCTGTGTATCAGCAGGGGAAGCCTCCTCGTGTGCACGATTTTGCTGCCTCTGCCTGTACCACCACTGGTGCTGGGCTTTGGTCAGGGATCTAAATGTTCTTGGATCATTTAACACATATTCAATTGAACAATGACCACAGGAATTGCCTTTAACCCCAGAGACTTGCATTTAATGGTATATTGGGACTTTTAAGTGGTATTACATTTTTGCTTGTAGACTAATTAAAATAGATGTACAAAGAACTGGCCAAAGATGTCCGTCATCTTTTCCACAAAGTTATTACTTTGATTTTCCCTACATTCTGCACTCTGGTTCCATACATTCTGGTTTCACTGGTGTCAGGCAATGAAAACAATGATAAATATATAAAGAATTAATTTTCTTTCTATACAACTCGACAGTACAAACACCAACAGGCTTTATTATGTGTCTTCAAAAGAACTTCTCCTTAAGCAAGGAGTGAGAACTAAAAATATAATAAATGACACCACACTTCTTAATTACACCACACTTCATTAATTACATCCTACTTCCATTATTACATCTTACTTCTTAATTTTACATCTTAATTATATTCTTATATCATATTTATATTATCACCAATAAGTCAACTATAACATTAATATCTCACTGAAAATTGGAGGTAGATTGACTAAGCATTCCGAGCTAAGATTAAAGTTTAACTGCAATTTCTGTATTTCTCTTGTTTGTATAAAACCTAGCAAAATATTCTTACTATAAAATGTCAAAGTGATGAGTGCTTTAATCATTGTTGGTGTAGGCAATGGGAAGTCAGTTACATGCCCTTAGTGTCTGTCTACACACTTTTAGCAAAATGTTGGATTTAAAAAATGCATTTTATTTTTATATACAGACCTTTTCCTTCGTCTATGAATTAATGTCACATAAGCCCTAGGTATAGAAGCTCTTTTTAAAAAGATTTCATAGCAGTGAACACAGAGTGGCTCGAAACAGTTTTCAAATTCTCAACTGAGTCTTTCTTTACACTACCCCAACTCTGCTATACATCATTACAAATGTGTGCTGCAGCAAGTAGTGTTATGACTTCTCAGTAAAATGTAATCTTTTCCCGACAATATTTATCGTATCAGATGATCGACAGCAGTGTGTTTAGCAGTGTTTAGTTTAAAGACGTTCCGAGTCAGAGGAATACTTTCATATGCACGAAAATTGAGTTCTAATTTAGTAACTATATGTGCCCCGCAAAAATACACCCAATCCTGATGAGAGTGTAAACAGTGACTTCACTGTGACCATGCTGAATATAAAGCACATTTGTTTCATTGTGTACTGAAACCTGGCTTGCTTCATTTCCAATAAATCTTGTTTGGTCAGCCATTTTTCCAAGGTGCCTTGGATGTTTTCAGTTTGGTTGGAAGTGGATGTTTTAAGTATGTTTCAATGTTCTATATTTATAATTATGTATAATATATTTTCAAAGATGTATTTAATACTACTACTACTATTATTATTATTATTATTATTATTATTATTATTATTATTATTATTATTATTATTATTATTTTATTTAATTTTATTTTATTTTATTTATTTATTTTTTGTTGTTGTTGGTATTATTTTTATTATTATTATTTTTTATCATCTCAAAAACTCAAATCAGTGTATTTAAATTCTTATTTTAATTTTATGGATAATTTTGTATTTAACATATTATTGTTAATTTGTATTATAATTATTATTATAATTATTATTATAATATTTATTATTATTATTATTATTATTATTATTATTATTGTTGCTGTTGTTGTTGCATTATATTGTTTTAATAACAATAATTGCATTGTTTTAATAATAATAATAATAATAATAATAATAATAATAATAATAATAATAATAATAATAATAATAATAATAATAATAATAGTGAATATGATTATTCCTCTGAATGGTAGAAAACAAAAAGAATGAATCTATTTAAATTGAATGACTAAATTTAAATGTGTTCATACTGATTTAGAATATTTACCCATTTTAATTGCTTTAAACAAAGCACTGCTGATGATGTTACATTCATTCATTAATTTTTTTTTTGGAATGTAGATATATTTATAGCAGTTATAGAGCTGTGATTACTCTTAGATATAATTAAGACTAGAGAGTGTATGGATATTTGGTAAAGTACATCATCACATGCTACATGATGAAAGAGCATGCAGGCGTTCCGGGTCTCATTCTTATGCTCGGCAGCATTGCAGCTCAGTTTACTGCCACATTTTATTACAATCAGGCTGGTGATTACAACACAGCAAGCCAGATATTATCAATCTTGTAAATTGTGGTGCTTCTCCAAAGCCAGACCAGCTCGCTTTTGATGCTTTGACATGAGGCGCAACAGCCGGAATATGAAAAAGGGAGATAAGACAATAACCTGTGAAAAATGAGCCAGCTGAAGGCTCAATATGAAGAAAGGAGACTCAAAATATATTTTCTATATATCTGTCAGTATATGTTTTTTAACATATTTTTTATTTTTGTGGTCTGTTGTTGTAAAATTGTGAACCATGCACATTTTTACATCTTGCAATTAACATCCAGCAGCCTCCAGAAATGAGCAAACATGTTTATAATGCATACTTTGCAGCATTTTGCTTTGCATAAGCACATTGTTTGCATAAAAACTGCACACATCACTGAACAGAGGATATACAACAAACTGGACATTGACAACAGTGGATATGTGCATTACATGCAGTGGGCAGTTGTGTGAATATAATTTACACCCTGTCAAAGGTCCATTCTCACCACTGAGACCGGTTCCATCCAAGAACATTTCTGCCTGAAAACGGCTTTTTTCTTCAGAGATGTGAGTTTTGAAGAGCTATCATGGCACTACCTACGTGAGATATTTTGTCTGGAGGATCTTGCTCTCCCTCTAATGACAAGCTGCTGGTGAGATGTGATGAGACAGCATGAGGCCACTCAGCAGAGATGGATGTGAGATATTAAGCTTGTGTCCCTGCTGCTTCTGCCTCACCTTCCTTCATCTTTTTTTGTTTCTGGTGCCAGAAACAGACCAGCTGAAAGGGATGCTTTCCTGTAGGACTGTAGCTTTCCCCCTGTTACACAACAACTTTACAGCTGGAGCATTGAGCCTTCTGATACATTCTAACGATGCCTTATTTATTGGTTGACACCCAAAAAGCCTGAACTGGATTTGGCTGTGAAAAGTAGATAGACTGGGGGTGGCTGCGTCCTAGCAAGCCCGCCAGGGTGGGTAGCAAGGTTACCATCCGCCCTTACAGGTCAGGGTTATTGGTGGTGATACAAAAACACAGTGCAGTGTTGATAAAAACGCAATATCCTTTTATTTATTTATTTATTTTGGCATTTTATTTGCAAGTAGTAACAAATAGAAAAGTGTATGTGCAGAATGGAAATGAACTATGCAATAAACATTTAGTTACTTAATTGTATAAGTATAAATAAGCGACACTTAGATAAGCCAACGAAGTCATAATTATTCATAAAATTGTATTATTTATAAACTATTTGCCCCAAATAGAGGCACACAGTTTGTGCATAAACCATGTGTATAAGAAAAAATGTATAAATATATTGTAAAAATAGTATAAACGTTAATAAACGTGCAGCCATTATTGTCATATCAAGCATCAATCATTTAATTTTGTACTGACTCTTGTCCACCTCCATCTCATTAGTTTTGATTACATAATCATCCACTAGTGGGCAGGTGTAAAGAATCTTAACCAACATCATGATTCATTCCTCCCCTTCCTACAGCCCCCTATAATAAAGTGAAATGCTCAGCAAGCTCAGGGACCCTCCCTGAGATAAAGAGTTTCACTCAGAACTTCATCATGTTACAGAGAGAAACTGTATCTGTTTTGTGTTGATGAAGTTGTTTAAGCTATTTAATACTGAACCAAGCCAAGCAGCTGCAGCTGCAGACCTTACTTAAATAAGATAGGAGCAGTTTATGCTGTGATGATTATATGAATATATGAGTGTTCTTTAGGGACCCCGACTTAAAATGCGAGCCGAGATGTTATTTTGTCTCCCCAAAAATGAATGCAAAGTTATACAGAGGCACTAAAATATAATCATCTTCTGACCTTAGCGCTGATGTTCAGAATATAGCTCTGGCGAGGGTTTATTATGTCTTTTTGCCCTTCATTTGCATGTTCTAACTGCAGGCTAAACAAGATGTGACGAAGCCTGTGTTGTTTAACTAGTGCTGGGATCAGTTGTACATGTCATAAAAAGTGTTCTTCATTTGCTTCCACAGCTGCCAGGCATCAGTGCGAAACACACAACAGAAAGCAGGTGGCCGACAATTAGAGACTGAGTAGTAACACAGAGATAATGAAGACATACTGTCGAATGAAGGACTAATGGTATCTCCTCAGTTGTGGCCTTTAATGTGAGATTCCACCTGCACGTTCTATGGGATTGTAGTGGGTTTGCTGTTTCTCCGATATGCCTGACAGTTAAACCATAGGGCCCCCATCTCCCCTTTCACTGTTTCCGCCTCTACAGCTGGGAAAAGAGCAGCTCAGTGGATGTGGCGTGCAACCCAAAACATCCATTCAAATTGTGGGGGAAAATTCTTTAAGAACAGTGTAAATGCATTCGTGGCAATTCTGTTGGTTAACCCTAGAATGACTCCAAGACATGGAGGACAACGTTGAGAATCCACAATCCGTTTTAAAGTGTCTTCCTCTTCCAAGTCTCCTTTAGCTTCAGCATCAGGGCTAATTTGGAGCCAGAGCTCCCTGTTTTCCCTCCTAATTACAATGACATAGCATTAGGGCTCCTTTTATCAATGGGGGGAAAAACAATAAACAGATCCACTGCTGCCTGGGCGGCAAAGATCTCTGTCTCCTTTTGCTTTCATCACAGCAACCAAACTCTGGCCTCACTGAAACGACATGGAACATATGCTACTCCCTTTCGTTTGGGCTGCCGAGAGCCTCTGGCTACACGGCCACGGGTCAGCCGTGTACATGCGCTGGCCCTCGTTTGGCATGTGTGTGCTTGACTCCCCTTGGTTGTTTAAGTAAGCTGAGAAGAAGCCCCTGAGGTGATTAGTTCATTAGCGCACAAGCCGCCATAGCAACCTGCTCGAACCTCGCGAGAAAGGCACGTGCATGAGAAGCGAGCGCCCTCTACTCACAGCCGATTGGCTAGTCACTCAATTTGGCCCCCTTTTTTCAGAGTCTGTTTGTTTGTGTTCACTAAAGACCGCAGAGAGGCAGAGGAAAAATCTATGGGGCAAAGGAGGAGGGGGGCCATGTTAAGCGAGCAAACTACGAGCTCGTTATATTCTCTTTGATTAAAATCTGGAGCGGCTCAAATTCAGCTGGCCACAGACCCAGGCTGGAAATTGGACCTCGCTGAGTGATGGTCGAATTGAAGGGAGTGTGAGGGTCGCTGTTTGAAAAGAGCGAGGGGGGGGAAAAGGACGGCAACATCTGTAATCCAGAGGGAACAAAATAACACGCATCAACCACATCACAGGTAGCACCAGTGAAGGCTCAGCTTACAGAAAAGTACAGCTTCCAAAATTTCATTTAACCTGTTAAGAGCACTGGGCATTCAGGTCCAACAGTCTAGTGGCCACAGAGCCTAGTGGACATCATTCTGTTAGCAGAGCCAAATGTTCCTGAACATTTGAGGGGCTCAGATAATCATCATGCTTCCTAACATCGTCCCACCAGCACCATCATCACCCCCCACCCCCCGCCCAATCATGAGTGAACTAATATTTAAGTTAGAGATGGGCATTATGGTAATATTTTTACATATTACCACTATCAGCAATGTCCCTGTTAACATTTCTGAAAAAAATATATAACTAAAAACACAGGTCAGTTGCAAACTTCATTAAAAGAGAATATAATTAGCCAAGTGTTAGCCAGTGATAAAAGAAGTATATTGGCTCAAGTCGAGGTTTATAGACTGTGCTCTCAGGGGTACATGGTTTGTTATTTTGGAGGTAATACACCCATATCACTGCATCTACAAAAATTAAATGAATTCAGGAACTCCCTGGCAATACGTCATAGAGAACCATGGCCCATTGTGACTGCTTACACTGTTTAGAGCCAGATGCGGCCCTGGTTGTAAAGTCTAAAGCACTTTTCTGTACGGTGCAGATAACATTATGTGATTGTCAAACGCAAAGGCACTATCGTCATAGCTCTGCTTGACATCACTTCCAAACGACTAGCATATCAATCATTAGAAGGTCCCCTGACAGAGCACCACTGGACAGCCCTCCGTCTCGGCAGGGCCGCACCATATCTGCAATCATGTCTCAGGCCAAAGTCCATCTGTTCCCCATTAATGCGGTAATTCCAGCCTAGCTTGATTCCCCCTGTTTGGCTGTTCTCCATCTCGCCCTTACTCTAAACCCAGCAGACCTCCGCGAAGAGAGAGAGAGAGAGAGAGAGAGCAAGAGAAAGAGAGAGAGAGAGAGAGAGAGAGTGACTACAGCCTCTGTGGTTACTAACCTCCTCGTGCTCCCCTCTCATAGAAGCCAGTCTTTTCTGCAGCACATCACTGTTGTCACTGCAATCACTGCCAGAACACAGCCACTCCTTAAGGCTTTCTCCTTTTTTTAAGCTAATGATGGAATCAGCAGGCGTAATAAAAAAACATATTGCAAAGCATCCCAATGTTTCTCTAGGTGACTATGAGAGCTGGTGAAAGTTATTATGCTTTTGATCACCTGCCGTGAAGGGGGCATGGTATGGATAGTTAAGACACAGCACGACACGCCGTGTTTGTTGTTATTATTTTGGTCGTTTTTTTTTTTATCCCCCCACCTCCCACTTGATTTATGGCATGATAAGTCGGCCGAACTTTTTTCGAAGGGGGTAATTTCAATACAGCTCTCAGGCAGGCTGTGTCAGTCTCGAGGCCCGTTTCTTTATTGCTTCCTCTAGCCGTGGACTTCATGAGTTGTGGCGCGCGCTTCTCGGGCAGTGGTGGGTCTCATATGTTCATATGTTTTCCACATTCTTTTTTTTTCTATGCGGCCTCTGTTCAAATGGAATTAAAGCAAGTTGCTCAAATCATCCTGTCACTGGTCTTGACAAACCCAGCCTGCGGTAATGAAAAAATCATTCGAATATGTTGAACAGCACCATATAAAGATCACTGCAGGTTATGGTTCTTTTTTAAAATCTGATATATGACAGCAATAAATACGGAGTGGTTTAAGTTTTTCCACTTTTTCCTGAACAGACGATATAAACCTTTAACCCTTAAAAGTAAGAAGTTATTACTGTGGTGTTCCTGTCTTATTCAAACGTAATTATATATGCACACCTTAACAATATGTTTATGAGACTATGTGTTACATTTACATTTGACGTAGCACATTTTCTTACTCGCTATGATGTAAAAAAGTCAACATAATATCACAAAAATTCAAGTCTGAGCTCAAATTTGGTATCAACTGAGTGTTGCAGTTTTGTAAGAATTTCTCTGCTTGTTTCTGTGAGCTACAATTGACAATTAATATCAAACTATACCAGTATTTTCCCCTGACCAGTGATGCCCATGGCTGCCCCCAGCCTACCACTTCAATAAACCAGCTGTCCCAGTAAAATGTTGCTGTGTTTCACTGTAATCATAGAGAAATAGGTGACTGGTAAGTCATAAAGCTTCTCGTTTTAACACCGACTGTTCAGACTCACTACAGACACATTTCCCACAGTGCCACAGCATCCTTCCTTTGTACACTCTCCACAGTTTCCACATTCAGGCTGTATGACTACTGTTCTCAGTTTAGAGCTAGTGGTAGATTGACATGGACATATGCAAGCAGAGGCTTAAACATTACATGCTTTCACTGAGCGCCTTAGTTGCAACCAACTTATAGTGGTTATAATGAAGATAGTTTTGGGTAACTGAGAGAAAACAACAATTGTTTCCATGAAATACCTTACATAAAAATAGCACTCTTATCACTCTTTAAAGCAGGGGTCACCAACCTCTCTGAAACTGAGAGCTACATCACGGGTACTGAGCCATACGAAGGGCTACCAGTTTCATATACTAGTACAGAGTTTTCAAATAGAAACAAATGCAAATGTGATTAAAGAAGAATTACATAAAAATTACATGTTAGACGTTGATCACTGGTGAGTTGTGCTATATTTTGGACCGATCCGCGGGCTACTCATGTGGTCCTTGGGGGCACCACGTTGGTGACACCTGCTTTAAAGCAATCCCATGTCTTGAGCCCAATGCTGCACATGAAAAAAACCCATCCCAACACAGGGCCCCAGGTGGGCTATGCACAAGAGTTTAACAGCATGGAAATCCATCCATGTTCATGAACAAGTCAGCTACAGAGCAGCCAGATTAATGCTCATACTTATGTCAGGGGGCACCAGCCAACAAAAATGCAAACCAGGTTAAATTAAGTCTCTTAATGGATATCAGGTAACTGCATTTTTCAATTTTTCACTGTCATGTAAAACAGACAGTGTGAGGTTTTTGCTATCAAACCAGCATGAACGGATGAGCAAAATCCGACAAATGGAATGCAGTTTTTTCAAGCATGTGATTTTTTTTTTTTACAATGAAAGCATAAATAGAAGAGTGAGAACACTCAGGAGACAAAAACACATGTCCAAGGCAAATAAGACTGTCTCAGTATCCACTTCAGTACTTCAGCTCACACAAAAGCTTTTAATCATACTTGGCTGGACAACTGTGTTATTTCTTTGTTATCCTGTTTTTCAGCTTGGTGTTTTAATACAGCCCATTGTCATGTGACTGACAAGCAAACAGGTTGTGCTCTGCTCTGGCCCTTTTAGTTTTAATTGCTTCAGTACAACCAACAGTCCAGAAACACCCCAGAAGCCTGTGTTTTAGTTGAGATGTAATCTAAGATTCAAACATTAAAGCAGTGTTTTACACACACAACATCCATAAACACACACACACACACACACACACACACACACACACAAATGCACCCTTCCCTGGCTGTCTGAAAACATGCTTTTACACTGAGCCATGTCAAAAAAGGTCCATTGTTTCGCTTGGATGCAGGTCCCAAATTGAGCAAGGAAATCAGTTCCCATGGATTTACCCTGCTCTGCCTTCATCACCTCGCCTTTCACACTTTTACACTGCGGTTGTGTACGAAAGCAGAGACACTGTTGGACCACTTGCCATGTTTATGATTATGTCATCTATTTCATCTGGACCGTGACCACTTGACAGTCCGTCTGTATAATTGAGGTGACCTTTACATGAGTTTTTTTTCCATCTTTTTTTTTGTTGGCCTGATTACTATTCCCACGGCAATGTCGACGCATGTCCTGAGCTTTCCAACATGACAAGACAAGGACTGACAGCATTTTTAGTTGTTAATTACAGGACATGGTTGGCTTTTTATTGTTTTCACTTCCTGACAGAATTCAGTGCGTCGGACTGTCAAGGACCGCGCAAGAACTCCGAGTCCGTGGCCAGCATGCAGATCCAGTCAACCTGGAGAAATCAACTCAATGTCTTGGTAATTAGGCACAATATATCTGATTAGAAGATGCACAGCTTTGATTTGCGCACTGAGGAGAGGAGGAATGTGATATATCAGATCTTGTCGAGCTAATTAGGTTACTTCTCTTCCTGTAATGGCCATTTTGATACAGGAGCACTGGTGTGTCCTCCACCTAAAATGTCAGGACGGAGGCAGAAGCCAAGCTTTTATTTGAATTAGTGTAACATTAGATGTTACATGCAAAACTAGACCTTCATTAGCCAGGCAACATGCAAATACTTTCAATTAGGCAGGACAGAGAGCCACACAAAGCGACTGCACAAAGGCTGCGTTACTTTTAACTGTTTGCCTGTAGCTTAAATTACTCCAAAGTAATGACAATAATTAACCACAAATACATGTAATTCCCTGTCTTATCATACGAGAGAAAGTATATCTGGCTAATGACTGTAATTAGAGAAAATCCAGTGTTGTGCTGATCTCTATTCTAAGTTATCAGATGTTTCTGGGTTAGCCCAAAAAAAATCACTGTCTCCAAAATGTTGGTGTCTTCACAACAGAAGGAGTGAACATTTTGATGTCGGTCGCTGTAGCAGATTTAAAGGGCAGCTAGTTTTCAAATGGTGGTTTTCAACCTTTGGGCCCCCACTGGGCTGTGATGGTACTGCTGGTGGGTCGTTGGTCATCTTATTTCTTTCTTTCTTCATGTTTAAACTATTGCATTGATAGACATCTAAGCAAACACCATTTTAAATATCACAGAATTTTTACGATCATTATCTGCTCAAATGTAGCATCTTTATTTTGGGTCTGGAGAAATGACCAACATTATTAATCTAGCAGCTTTTTCTCCGTCTAAGCAATTGATCTCTTTTTACCTTTTAGACTCTATCAAAAAATAAAATAGCAGGGATACAAGTCAAGAAAATGCTAAATTATGCTTTGTGGGTATACTGACAGGTGAAGTTTGACATGGAACATCATTAAAAAATATTTCTGTCTTTTTGAAATGATTGAAACAGAAAAATAAAAACTGAAAAAAACAGATTCAGAGGTTTATTTATGGGGCAGTGCTGATTTGTGCTTTCATTATTTTGTAGCCATATTTTTATAAGCATATGGTGCAACATCGTGTGATAAACAGATCTAAATGGATATAGATAAACATACTAGATCCTGACTGTAAACTGTTTGCTTTTACAGTGTGCGTTGCATCCGCAGTTACTGCTTCATCTGGACAAACTAGGTCTGTGCCGAGCTCACCAGTGTATTCACTACTGTGATTATGCTGCTTGAACAGACCAGACAACAGGAGTCTAAACAGACACAAATTCCACTGCTTCGTCAAAATGAGGCTGTGTTGACCACTAACGAGGCCCTGCGTTTCCCAGTCAAGCATTGATCTTACATATGGAACAAGTTTCACAACAAATAGACACACAGACATGAAAAAAAAAATGCCCAGAGCATCCTGCCCGACTTTCAGAGAGTGGGATCACATTATCAGGCAGAGTCCAACTCCAGCTAAAGCAGCCAGTGGTGCTGCTAATGTGACGGCAGCTAAACAAACTCGGAGTAAAACACTGAAGTAATTAAACATCAGGAGAACAAAAGAATATATCCACAGCAGAATTATGAACTTATTAAAGTCAGAGGATCCGGCGTGGCTAATGGACAGTTGGCAAGGTTCAGAACCTTCCTTTAATGATCATTGCTGCTCGCTAACAACGTCCTGCTGATACCAATTAAAAAGGAGTGAGAAGCAAAAACTCCTGCTTTAATTTCACGAAATCAAGCTTCGTCGATCACGCTCACACCGCCGCTCTTTGGCTTCATTGTTATTGGTCTATTTGTTTCTTTGTTTATTTAGTTAATTAGATTAGACAACTAATTAGGTAGTCAGTGAGTGGTTACATGGTAATGTGTTTAAGTCCGATAGCTGTATGCACTCGTTATAAGGTCTTAAGAAAGTCTAAATTCCCCCAAAAACAAAGAAATCATATTAATGGTAAGAGTGAACAGCTCCTGGAGAAGCATTTGCTGGATTTCTGTAGATGACACCATTTTTTTTACATGTGCAATGAGAACAGTAATGGTATTAATGGTATAAATGGTCTTTGAATCATTTGGTATTGGATCGAAAAGAAAATCAGTGATATCGCTGGAACTACTTCAGAATTTAAAATCCACCTGGACGGCCTGGTCAGGGCTGATTCTTCAGCAGTTACTCTCGGCCTCTGAGTGTGTAATTTCCTGCAGGATCCCAGTAAAGTAGCCCTACCTCATGCAACTCCACCCACGGACAGACCATAAGTGAGCAGCACGACCAGACCACCGAGCAAAATGGCTTTAGCATTTAGCTGTAGCTGATCTTTTGTCTTTGCGGTTTTGGGCTGTAACCTCTGAAAACAGTGCACTGTGCTGTGACTAAATGGGGGTTTGACTGCATAAATGGCTTTGGGACTGAAATGGCTTGGTAATATCAGAAATGAGTGGAGACATGCCTATTTAAGTCGAATCAAAACAAAGGTAGTGCCTGTTGCCTGAGTGCCGCTCTTGGGTGCAGTTTTCGCCGCCTGACAAGGCATTCGCGCCCCCCGTTATTTGCGGCAAATGAGAAAGCGATGTAGTCGCTCCCCTACCGTGAGTGAATGCCTGTCGAGATGAGGAATAATCCGTGTGTCTCTCAGAGACTAACACGGCAGGCCACATGACATCACTTAGCCAAAATGCCTCACCCGCCACAACACAGAACAATTCACTCAGTGTTTGTTGCCCTTCTCGAGATGGAGGTGATTTTTTTCCCTGACGTTTTTCAAATCGTGTCTACTTTGTTTGTGCACCTGAAGCGCAGAAGCTTTTTTGGGTTTTGCAACCAATTTTGTTTTTTTTGTTTTGTTTTTCTCTTGTAGCTTTCCCCTAATTTTGTATGTTGGTTCCATTTGTTGATTATCTGCTAGCAGTGAATGCAGGCCTGGGTTCCTTTGCCTTTGGAAATTGGAAAAACATGTAGAAGTTTGGCCTGTCATGTCTTTGCACTCACTTCGAATAAAGAGTATGAGTCATGTTTCAGAATAGGAGAAACAATAGAAGCCATCCAACACCGCCACCACCAACACTCCCTATTCTACTTACTTTAGATTTGCTGCTGCTATTTATATGACCATCTTATAATTATCTTTATTTCTTGTTATATTTAGCTGAATTTGACTGAGCTTAAACTGTGGTTTATTTCTGTAGGATTCAAAAAATTTCAATGCATAACGATCTAATTAAATTCACGCATTTATGTCAAACGATGCAGTGGTACAACCATTTGTGCAGATTACGTAGGATAATAAAAAGGAAAATGTGGTGATATGTATAATTCTATATAAAACAGTTTGGCATGTTCTTCATGTTTGAAGCTTTCTGTGAAAACAGAAAGCTATAAATTTTTCAATTCACTGAAAAATACCTTAACTTCTCATTCTGATTTTCTCCAAAGCCATCTGGCAACAAAGGAGTATTATTCTTACTATGTTTGAAGGAGGAGTGTGTACGGTATTGCATCATGAAGAACTTTACGTGACTTTCACAGTGCAAGCCTAAGGTCAGTTAACCATTCAATAAAATTGAAAAAACTGTCACATTTGATTCATAGTTTAGCTTGCCTAACCATGTGAGGTTTTATAACTGCAAAAATACAAGAAATGTGTAAATATTATAATAATCTCTTTTTTAAATCCAAATATAGGTAAAACTTTGACTTCAAGGGCAAAGGTTAATGTAGGTGTTCAAGTATAAAGAGTAGTTTCTAAACATAGTATTCATATTTTCTTATTACTGTTCTGTTGCACGGCCTGATATTGTGGTTGTGCACTTGTGCTATCTGGACAGTAAAACTGATGATTAAAAATGAATTTAAACCATTATAAAAACACATCAAACAAATAATGTTTATTACAAAAAAAATAAATTCAGATCATTTTTAGATGTCACTCAGTTACTGTACAAATGTATGCATCTAAATTGCAACTGGATTTCTTCATTTTAAGGTTTAACATACATGAAACTCTGACAATGCATGTACCTGAGATGAAATTATGATTTATTTCAAAAGGGAAAATGCCCCAGTTCTGAAATTCCAGTGGCTTATAACCGATCCTCCTCTGTTCTATATTTTTGAATAATGCACAGGACCGAGTCACTTCAAGCAGCATTTGATTTTTTTCTCTCCCTTTTTATCTCAGCCCTTATGGGAATGTTATTAGTGGGTGTCAGAGGTGGCTCGGGCTGGAGTGTGTGACCCCTTTGGCGATCTGGCAGCGCAGCATACTGAGTGTGTTTGTTCTGGGGATTTGAGGCTGCGCTGCCTGACCCTCTGCTCCATGCACCCCCTGAGGCCATGAGGAATCCCCTCCACCCCCACAAGACCCCAATTCCACCAACCACCAGTCCCCTGCTCTGAGTTAGCTGTTTCACTGCCAATCCCCACCCACCTCTTCTGGATCCTCTGCCTCAAATGGCTTTCAGAGTCTTTTTGTATCTCCGGATGCAAAGGTAGCCACGGTGACACTTCCCGTAAGAAGGGAAAGGTAAGGAGAACGAGGGTTTTGCTTCTGCGTGTGCCGCAGATGCCAGAGGAGCTGTAACCCAATCGGTAAGGAGCTCTCTCCGCATGTATATGAAAGACAGAAGGGGGTTCCCTCCTCCCTCCTTAGCCCCCCCAGAGTCGGCCTCAAAGCTGACCGCTGTTCCTGCTTGGTATGTGCCAGGTTGTTTCCTCCTATAAGCACTACAAGGTCAGAGCAATTTCCCAAAGTCTGAGCCAGGGTCGACAACACACTTCCCTCTCATATCATTTTCAGATGGCAAGAAAAGAAGCCATGGCTGTTTGGAAATTATTGGTGAGGAGGACAGGGAGGTATTAGAATTTGTTTGCGGTCTGCAGATGGTTTTTCAGAGTGCGGCGGAATGTGAAAGCTTCTGCTAGGAGCACTATAGTTGGTGGCTGACGGTTAAGCTTGTAGTTTACAGTCTGTGATTTGCCTTCATTTATTCCTGCATCTGTATGGTTTTATGTCACTGTGTTTCCAAAGGCATTCATTAAATGAATCGACTATCCATAAAACTGACAGAAAAGACTACATCTGTTAGCTCCACGGTGCCGTAATGTACCATTCCTGTATTTCAGTGTTGTCAAAAAATCCTAAAGGAGTGGTCAGGCAGGAATTCATATTTTTACAGTTCTTTACTTTAGCAAGACTATAAGGGTCAAGACATTTTGGGGCCCTCAATTTTGATTATTTAGTTTAGCACCAGAGTCATATGATTATAATGCAAATTTGATATTCACCCAAACACTGGAATTCGATATTCGCCCAAATATGTTTCAAGAAAATTCACCACCAAAATTCTCAACTCACTCTAACTACAATTCGCTATACGTTAGGGTGGAGCAGACTTGCTGGTGTGGTTTAGGATGCAGCACGACTTAACTGACTTACTAATGGTACAAATTTAACAAACAAAACATGTACCCAATTTTAAAAATATATAGCTCGTTCATACTCATCAACATTTAGAATGATATGTCACACACATTAACCCTTAGAGTGTATCAGTAAAATATGATTTCAACAAATAAAGGAGTCAAAAACTTTTGCTTGATGCACCGCCAATTAGCCACTCCTCGGAAAATACTCCCAGTTACAAGAATCTCCTTTTATTTCTTGTTTGGTTCTAAGTCCTGAAATAAAACTATTTTAGGCATATTTGTTCTTTTTAGGCATTTGAGTGTGACGCCTTTTTGACATTCTACGTGACACAGGAGCACCAAACAAAGCTCAGCATGACATCAGACATCTTGAGCATCAACAACATGGATCTGTGCCCGCAGTGTTAAGGAAGAGCTGGGTGATTAAGTTTTCTGTGTAATTTGTGTAATGCGTGTGCAACGTGAACCTTTTCTGAATTCCAGTTCTAAACTTAAGTTGCTAAATCTGGATTCATAACATGTCAAGGCAGAGAACATTTATTTTTCAGTTAACAGTTCCTTTAAAGATGCACACTTTTATGACACATAAACGCGGAAGATCTGTACAAAAATAAATCACAGCTTCATGTGTGACAATCAGTGACTGCCCACAGACACCAGCAGAATCAACACGCCTTAACTAATGCTTTGTCAAGACTGGTATTGCAACTTTTCTGGTTTCTGTATGTTTTTTGTTCAGTAAATAAAACAAAGGCATGGCCAAGGTGACTGACTTTGTTCTAGAATACACCACTTGTTCTCACTGAAAAACAGAATGGTTTCTTTGTCGGTATCTTTGACCTGCTCCAAGGTAATGTGCCATCCATTGAACCCGTTCTTCATTTCAATGTCTGATATTTGTCTTTATTTAGGACAGAAACTTTCTCTTTTCAGCATGATTCCTTATTCTTCTTACTTCATTGTGGCAATTCGCTAAACTACTGCTAAGCTAAACTGCTCTCGTTCAGAAAAGTTCATATTGGTATTTGGTGTTGAATGCTATTGAATTTTAGCCTTATAATGGCCTGCTTATCTGAGTAGCAAGACTTCATGAACTCCAGATCAGTCCTTTGAAGGCTTATGCAAAAATGAGCAACTTCTTTTTTAATGTGCTTTTCTCCTTTACTAACAAGATTTCTCAGTACTGTTGTTGCATTCATTTGAAATGTAGAGAAGTCGATCATTTGTAGATATTTTTGGTTTTTACCTGTCACCTACCAACATTAACAAATAAAAAAAAAGTGACATGTTGAAGCAGGTTGTCCCCCCCCCCCCCATATAATGATATAGGGCTCATACACAACTAGCATCACAAAAGGTTGACTGATGTTTGCTGTACATCCATCCAGTCATGTCTCTTCTCCCGTAAAGCCCTTGAATACAGTTGATGATCTGGAATGCACATACCATATAGCTGGAGCTGGCAGTAAGCCATAAAACTGGGTGTTTAATCTCAACTCATTGTGTGAAAGCACAGCACCATTAGGCTGGCGCTTGGTGGGTAAAAAAAGACTGCTTAGAATGTTTGTAGATTAAACAGTGAAATAAAGAGTGGAGTTGGTGTATGTTCACAATTATGACAATAATAATTATGTGAAGGGAACGAGTGAACATTCCATTCTTTATTTTAGGCTACTGTGTTATGAGACCACCTTCAGAGTTCTTGTGAGTCCATGTTTGTTCTAAACAAATACTCTTTTTGTTTCTTGTTCGGAATGCAAACTCACACTGTTAAATAATTGGCTATTCGAATCGCAAAAACAATCTTCCCTGAAGATTATGATGTTTGCACTGGCATTGAAAAACAGGCAACTCTGTGTGCGTGCCTTCTTGAGACTGCTAGCTGCTTGTTTTGCCCTTTTGTTACTCACAGCAGACACCAGTTCAACATGCTCAATCATCCAAAGCTGACAGGAGCCAAATTGCAGGACGCACCACAAAACTACCTACGACGGATCGCTGGAGTGTCGGGGCCTTACCAAAACCTTAAAAAATTCACCAACAACATGTTTAATAGGGGTTAACTAACTTATTGAACTTATGACGTTTAATCTGATCCCCTAAAAGAAGCACCCCCAGATTTCAACACTGTTTCATTGCAACTGCTAAAAATAATAAACTGCAGTGGCCGTGCACAGTTGAATACATTTTTCTAACAGAAAGCCAAAGTGATCCCTCCGCCAGCTGTTGGTTGCTTTGGAGCCATGTCACTAAAATTTTCCCTGAATTAAAGTGTATGCAGAGTTATAGGCCAGTTCTGAGGTCTGATGCGGCTTAACACTGTTTTTGTAATTGGTAACTGCACCACATACCAACAATCCCATCGGATGGAGCTCAGATTATTTACAAACTCCATCCTGAATGAAAGAGAGCAGAGCGGTTGCGTCCTCCATATTATAGTGCTTTCTTACAATTAGGATTCGATGTAAGTTTTTTTTTTTAAACAACCATGCAGATTCAGTATCCCCAACTTAAAAGAATATAGACATATGTATACAATCTACTATGCACCAATTATGTCATTAAGTGATGCAAACTTAAAACTATATGACAGTCTCCATTTTGGACCTTACTTGTACCCCCTAAACTGAGTTAACTTAATATAGCCATCAGGTTCAAAGTTTGTAACTGTAGAGGGCATCTAACTTTGTCCAAATTCTGTCCAGTTACTTAAAAAAAAAAACTTTAATATTATTCTGATGGCCTGTTGGTAAATACGTGTTTTTATCACCATGCTATACGATGCCGTATTAGCATCATGTGTACGTAATTGACTGCGTTCACTGAAATGGAACATAGTATATATTTATTGGCAGTCTTATTAGCTCAACAATTTATGGGCTAGTCTGACCGCTCTGATTTATTAGCTGAAGGTGTTCATCCAAAGCTGCCATGAGCAATGTCAAGAGACTTCATTTGGAGGATTACCGTGCTAATAAGTAGTCTGATCCCTTAGTTCTTATCTCTCTTTTGGAATGCAAAGTCTAGTTGAGGCTTTGCACATATTTCTGCAGACCAGGATATAATTAACAGATTATGATAGAAGAGAAAAAAAATCCTTTCGGGTCAATCCAGCTCGGGCCCTCAAGCTTAGCAACCCTTAGGCATGCCAGCTTTGGGGTGAACTCAATAGGTTTATTGGAATTTGCAAGTAATTTGGGCTAAACCTTGAGGTGCCAAACCCACTGCAGTGGATATGACATCGCAGAGCCTGCGTTTTGATTGGATTTTGAATTTCTCTGACATCACTTCATGTCATTGTAGGGCTACACAATATCTTGTCTGTTAATCAATATCGTGATATGAGCCTCTGCAATATCGACTGGCTGCAATATGCAAATCAGCCTCTAACCAATCACAGTCTTTCCGAAAGTAATACTTATGCTCAGCATGAGGTCTAGCGGTTAGGGCGTTGGCCCTGCAATCCAAAGGTTGTGGGTTCAAATCCCAACTGCTAGTGTCACCACTTAGGTAACTTTGAGCAGGGTGCCGTCCCCACACACTGCTCCGCCGGGCGCCCTCATTGGCGGGGGCCCACTGCTTCACTTAGTGAATGGGTTAAACGCAGAGAAGGAATTTCACATTATTCCCAGTGTGTTCTGTGCAGTGGTGTGTTCACGCGTGACTATTAGGGTTAATACATTTAATTAAATATATTACAGTCCTACATTTTTTGTTTGCAGATCCTCATGTGACCCCCATGCACTCAAACCCTACTAAATGACTAAATGACTATTAAATTATTACTCGCATCATTTGAAGATTTCATCACAAAGTGTTAGCATGCGGCGTGTTTCCGAAGAGGTGCGTGCATTTATGAGGATTTTTATAACAGGCCATAAAATTAGAGGAAGCACTCCAACCCAGTTAAGAGTAATGCAGTGGCAGCAAACTGCTTTTCATTTGGCTTTACATCTAATTTGCAGCATATAATATGCAACTACTTAGGCCTAATTACAAGTGATGCACCCATCATGAATTTTTATGGCCTTTATGGCTTTTTGGTTGATTTTTTCTTTTTTTTTTTTTCTTTATATCTCTAACTGGGATAAAGGAAAACACTGGCGCATTTCCAGTACCTTCAATTAGCCAAAATACCAAACTCATTTGCTCTTTAATGAACCAAAGTACCATTGTATATTTGTTAATGGAAACTGTTATGTATTTAAATAACGTGAATCAAATCAAATGCTCTAATGAACGTTAAAGGTAATTGGCTATTTTCCACAGTGAAGCGTTCACAAATATGTGCAATAACTGATAATTACCACCTACCCTTACTCTGCAACTAACAGACCACACAAAAAATAGAAAATAAAGATGTTACAGTATACATATTTAGTTCATCAAATTTGAGCCACAGTTCCTTTGGTCAGATAAACCTGCTGTTGTCCCCAAGCAAACTTTTCAGTCAGCAGCTATGGTGTCAGAATCACGAAACTGGAATTAATCGGTATTGAACAAAATAAAATTCGCCCAACAAATTACAATGTGAGATGTATTAGGGCCTGACAGGAACAAAACCACATGCAGAAAAATGTGGCAAATACTACAAACTTTGATCAGAACCCGGCAATAAAATATGGTAACATGCTCCAGTATTAAAGCGCATGTTCGCTGCTTCTTTGCTTTTTTGCAGATCTGTATATAAGCGGTGAAAGTTGTGCATATTTGTGTCTATGGCACCTGCACCACAGTGATGTTTTGTGAATATGCGAAAATTGAATTTGCACAGAATTGCTTGGCTTTTTTCTGGGAATAATTAAAGAAAATGTAAGCACACTTCATATCGGCAAAATGCACTCATTTGTCTCATAGGAGCTAATGAATGTTTAAAAGGGGGCTCCTTTCCCTATAACTATACATCAGGAAGCATTTAGGACAATTTATTTTGAAGAGTGAAGCTGCTGAGCGCTACACTTTAGTATTAATAACAGAATAATAAGCCTGCAGTTTAGGGGTTTTAGAGGAGAGACGAAGTTTTTGGGACGCTCTTTTAGCGATGTGTCACCCCCCCCCCTCCACAATCAGCCCCCACCACCAGCCTCGGCCTCGGTGTGCTGGTGTCAGGAGCTGGAATGTGACGTGGTAGCAGAGCTGGAGGTGTGTTGACAGGCGAGACGGAGGTGGCAGATGGCTGTGGGACCGGCTCAAGGTCATCTGGCCCCGTCGCTGTCTACGCACTGGATTTGAAACCCAACACTCCTCCACACTTCTCATCCATCCACCTCTCTCTCTCTCTCTCTCTCTTTTTCTTTTTCTCTTTACTCTCACATCTCACTTGCTCTACCAAATTCTCTTTCTCCTTCGTATCCCTTTCTTTACTCTCTCTCCCTTTTCTGCACCTTTTTCTGCAATTTAACTTTATCTACCTTTTTCTCTTCCTTTATTCTCTCTTTTTACACTCACTCTCTATATGCCTCTTTCTTACTTTTTCTTCACTCCCTTATAACCCTTTACTTAGTTACAATCTCTCTTTACTCCGTTTATCACTCATTATCTGTCTTTTTACTACTTTTCCTCCCTTTTTTCACCCTGTGTGCTTCTCTTTCTCTTTATCTCTCCACTTTCTTTATCACTTTTCTTTTATTCATGTTCTTTAGTCTCGTTCTTCTTTCTCTCACTTCTCTATCTGTTTATCCTCTCACTCTCTCCCCTGGATTCTATTTCTTGCTTAACCTTCCTTTGTTTCCTAATTCTCTTTTTCTCATCCTCCTCCTCTCTCTCTCTCTCTCTCTCTCTCTCTCTCTCTCTCTCTTATCCATTACACTACTCTCCTGCTTCCCTCTTTTTCTTTCTTTCTCTTTCTCACTCATTTCGTTTCTAACTTGTAATCTAGGTCAGCGAAAAGCAGCTGTATGGACCTCCTATCCTCACTATAACACACAAACACACTCACACACATGCTCCCACCCCCCTGGTTGCTCCACTCACACAGGCACA
>JBBMFX010000035.1:12179528-12189648 GCA_037832545.1 Rhabdalestes septentrionalis | reverse complement strand
TCATTTCAAATTTCTCCTATAAAATCCTCACTGCTGGTCACAAATCCCCATCGAACACCTTCATAAGTCTTCTAACTATCCTGCTGTGGTGTTTTTATCGACATTCAGGCTAAAAATACTTGTTTTTACAGGACAAACCATGGTCTTCTTTTTGATACGCCCCTAGTGAACTTTGAACATTGTATGCCTCCCATTAAAGCTGTATTTTCCGCGGCCGAGCTGCGGAGAGAAATGCACCGTTAGACCCAGAGCGAATTGGAAAGTTTCTCCGGTTCTGGGTGGAGGAGAAGTCCGTGCTCGGGCTCTTTGGAAAGGTCATAGAGTTTTTAATGGGAGTCGAATAAATGAACTAAAATAAACAACAAAATATTAATTGTTAACATTAAATATGTGGTGTCAATATTATTTCCAACTGAAAAATGCTGTATTCCTGAGTTTACGTATTTATCCACTAGTTTTGTAACTGACATCATGGGTTGTTAAGAGTGGAGCTCCACTCTCCTGCAGTCTGCAGCTAGACGCGCTTGGTGTCGCAGGGATTGAAGTCACGTGTACATTTTTTTTTCTTCTTTCGAATACTCGAATCTCAAAATGAAAACTCGAATGCCATCCCACCGAATAAATACTCGAATATTCAAGTATTCGGTTACAGCCCTAGAAATTTCTATAAGTAGTGAAAAGGAAATGAACTATTATCCTCTCTTCCACATTCAGGTCAGCATAAAAGTCACATTGACACACAAACCCCCAACAGAAGACGACCGAAAGATACGAGAGATAAAAGTGAGAGAAAAAGAGAGAAGGAGGGTAAAGTCTAGCTGGTGAGAAAGCAGCTGTGGGAAACTTCTAAAGGCGTGAAAGCCTTTGAGTGACACATAAATATACTTCTTTTTCAGATGTGTGATCAGAATGTCATGTGTGGGGGGGCAGTTAACTCAATTGGGGTGCTGGGGTGGTGAAAATTTTCTTTGGATGGACAGAACATACCTCATGGGGACAGGGCTCGTCCCTGGGGGGCATTACACACGTCCCTGTTCGTGTTTGTATGTGTGTTTGCATTAAAAACAAGGACACTGATTAAAAAGGCTCACAAAAATTTCCCCTCAAAAAATATACCAGAATCCAGAAGTCAATCACAGTGTTTGCACATTTTTGGAATTTGTAGTAAACCAGAGTAAAACAGTTCAGACCTGCAGAATAGCAAAATGCCCAGATTCTAAAAAGTCTTTTTTTTGTTTGTTTGTTAGAAAAATGGCAAAGAACTGACTTGGCCCCCCAAATCTTCAGATCTTTATCCAATCCAACATCTGTGGGATTTGCTGGACAAAATACGTAGTCTGGTCTAATGAGGTCCCACCTCAAAACTTGAAGGATCTGTGGGCTCTGGATCACCAAGCCCATGTGCAAGAGGGGTATAGCCCCCAGCATTGGGCTGTGGAGCCTAGTCAAATGATGGAGATCTTTTGGGATGAGTTGGAGTGGCGTTAGTGGTCCAGAACTGATCTTCCAAAATCATTAAAACTGTTGCAGCTGAATGTAATAAATTCTTACTGCAAATTCTTGCTCCAACATCTAGCCTTCCCAGAAAAGTAGAGAGGGTTGCTACAGTGAAAGGGGGCAAAGTTAACACCCTTGATTTCTGAGAAAATGTTGTACATTTTAGTGTAAGTGATGTGTGTGTATGACTTCATGTTCTGAAAGTCCCTCTGTGTGTGTGTGTGTGTGTAGTGGGGCATTCTGAGCCTTTAACACAAACATATAGATATATAAGAGACAAACATTGATCACAATGTAAAGTGCACCTTCATTCTACAGACCACTCACATACCCACCCACACACACACACACACACACACACACACACACACACACACACACAGCAGTTTCCTTTACACCACAGTGTGTCATTTTCCGTGAAGTTGGTCAGAATCATCACTCCATGTCGTGATCTCAGTCTAAATATAAAACTGCCCTAACCTCTGTTTCACACCCACACACTCACCCACACATCTAAGTCTTAATGGTTACTTGACCCCACCAGGCCCCTCTTCCAGCTTCTTAACATGATTAGTCAATGAAAACTGTCGAGAAAAGGTTTCAAGGTCACATTGGTAAACTACATGGGTTGAATATGACATGATTTTGTGCCCAGATAAGGATAACACATTTTAGGTTGAGGTACAGCAATGACTCAACATGTGTACACGCAAAAAAACTCTTTTAATGGCGCATGATTCACACATTCAATTTTATAAACTGCAGTAGATTTTAATACAGATATGGAATCTCATGTTTGGTCTAAAATATGTCCAATTGATCAATTAGGCCATTCTGACAGACTGTTATACACTACAGGATGTGAAGGGGGCAGTGCAACCCTAGCTAAGATAACTACAATAGCTGAACATAGCCATGTAGAATTAATTATAAATCTAAATCTCAGTGTTGCCTTGATAATCATCCATTGAGGGCAAAATATCACAATCTAATACTTCACCTGCAAGTCCTTACCAGTTTAGCTTGGAGTAACCAAGCATTTCCATTCCCTGCCATTAACTGACTATCTATTCAGTCACTGTTTAATGTATGATGCCAACAGCATTGTGGACCTGCACACACATATCACACCCTGTCTGGCAGTGGTTTGTATGCAAGACAGGGGGAAGGAGGATCCTCCTTTCTGGCATACAAATCTCCACTGCCAGAAAGGGAAACAATTTGTTCCCTCAGGCCATCAGACTCCTCAAACAGAACTGAACAGAAGCATGAAGTGTAAACACACACACATACACACACAGACACACACAGACACACACGTAGATGCACAGAAGCCAACAGTAAGTCTCCCTAAATACTTTATTTTCCTAAAATGTGCTGGGATGAGTGTAGACGAATGCGAGTGGGGCTGGAGAAAGATTGCTTTAATTACCTCTTGCAGGCGCATCCATGGGGCATAATAGTGGAAATCCCAGCCATGCTGCTGCAGTTGCAACACACGATTCATATTTATATTCATATGATTGTGTTGTATTCCTGTCCTGAGAGAGAAAAGAGACAGATGGACAAACACACACACAGACAGACAGGGATGAGAGAAAGGCAGTCAGAGTGCAGTGAGAAGAGAATGTGAGTGTGAAAGAGGCAGTGATAAGCAGAACGTGGGAGAGAGAGAGAGTGAACGCAAGCTAAAGAGTACGATACAAAACGAGAGAGCAAAAGAGAGGGAGATAAAAGAATGAGAACAGACAGAGAAAATAAGAGTGAGAGAAAGAGAGAGGAGCTGAATGCGAGAGAAAAAGAGGAAAAAGAGAAATGAATGAGAGCTGAATGAGAGAGAAAAAGAGAGGAGGAGAGACAGAAGGAAAAAATTACAGAGCAGAAGCAACATGCTGAAAGAGAAAGGAGTAAGGGACAGAGCGGGAGAAAGAGAGAACAGCAGGGGGGATAAGAGACAGAAAGAGTGCAAGAGAAGGACAGAGTGAGAGATACAGAATGACAGAGAAAAGTGAGAGCATCAGAATGATGAGATCATAAAGATACAGAATAGGAGGGTAGGAGAGAACCAGACAGAGAAGCCGAAAGAGTGTGAAAGAGAAAGAATTGGACACACAAGAAAATTTAAGGTAAGAAGAACCTGATTAAAAAAAGAAAGAGAGAGAGAGCAATACTAAAGAGGAGGAAGAAGAGAAAGAGGGCAAGACTGATGAGAAAGAGAAGGAAAAATGCACAATGAGAGCGTGAATTGGAGAGTGAAAACAACAATAAAGAAAAAGAAAGGAAGAGAAATAGAAAGGCAAAATTAAAGAAAGGGTGAGGGAGAGAGAGAGTTTTCACAATGAGGAAGTTTAAAAATATTAGAGAGCAAGATTAAAGTAAAAGAAAAAGAATTAGAGAAATGAAAGATAAAATAATAGACACATTCACAGAGAGAGAGAGAGAGAACAAGATAAAAGAGAGAGAGAGAGAACAAGATAAGAGAGAGAGAGAGAGAGAGAGAACCAGATAAAAGAGAGAGCGAGAGAGAACGAGATAAAAGAGGGAGAGAGAGAGAGAGAGAGAACAAGATATAAGATAAAAGAGAGAGAGAGAGAGAGAGAGAGAAAAAGATAAAAGAGAGAGAGAGAGAGAGAGAGAGAGAGAGAGAGAGAACCAGATAAAAGAGAGGGAGTGAGATATATTATTGTTTGGCCCTGACTACATTAGTCTTTAATGCATTTTGTTGGAGCGTGTGCTGCGCTTTGTAGTAAAATCCTTGGAAACTGATTCACCTAATAAGCAGCAGTGCGACCTGACTGACTTTCACCAATAACAACTTCCACTCGAGCTGCTCGGCTTTGAACCAAAGCCAGACCCACATCCACCTTCCTTCCAACAAAATCAAGCAAACGCTCCATAAATGTGAAAACAGAAAACAGAGACAATGCATAGCATGGCTCTGTGTTCATATCAGCTGAATTCAAGCATAATAAAATAAAACAAAGGGAAAACTCCCCGGATGATGTGTGTTGAATGTAGTCATTGGAAATAAACCCCCACAATATGGCACCCTTCACATTTCTAGGAGTGTAATATAGTAAATACATTTTCTTATCATCAAGTTCAACACTGTAAAAAAAAATTGGCAATTTTTTACATAATAATACTCCTCTAAACATCAAGTAGTTAATGAATTATTTATTAAATGAAAATGTTTTTTTTTTCATTTCTCTATGCATAAACCAACATTAATGCCTCTCACATGTTCCATTCGAAGTAACGTCATCTTTGGTCGGGGGTCAGCTGTGGGCACTGATCGTATCTGTCAGTCCCACGCTACTAACCCATGCAAAGGAAGAAAATAGAAAAAAAAAAAATCTAAACATCTCTCAAATCTTCCATCTATAAACATAGTTTCTGAAAAGAACGATTTAAGCAAAACCACATTTATTGCCTCGTATAGAAATATGCACGGCCACAACAGAAAGCATCTGGAAGCATTTAGGCACACGCTCTCTTGTTATAGTGTCGAACATGTACTGTTAAGTTCTGAAAGTCCCTTTTCATGTGTTTTTGACTCACGGCTGGAATTAGCATAGCATATTGTGCACATAAAACTCTGCATTGGTGTCATTTGTTATAATTTTAGAGTGGACAAATCCAGACTCACTTGTGGTAGAGCTGGATAAAATAAAATGTAAAAAAATATCACCGTTCACATTCACTGAAATAGAGGGGAATACTTTCAGGCACTTTCAAGTTTCCGCCTGCAGAAGTCACTTTTGGCGACTTCTCTAACTGTCTATTAATATCCCTTCCTAGAGGGGATCCGGAGAAAGTTTAGAAGACTCATTGTTGTGGGTCTGAGTCAAACTGGGCAGGCTGGTGCATGCCCTGGCAGGACACCATTTTGTTTCACTGTGTATTCAGGGACTTATTCTTGAAAGTAGAGTGACACCTAAAGGCTACAGCCTTTCTCTCTCCTCCGTAGCGTGGGCTCGAGTTTGTGAGGTAGAGTTTGTTCAAGGACGTGCTGATTTGCAGAGAAAGTGATGAGGTTTTATTTTTTTTACTGTAGGCCTTCTTGATAGTGCTGGTAAGGGGCATCAAATTCCCCTCTTAATGACATGCCTCAGGCAGGCCCGAGGAGGAGCGGAAGTTTCATCTCCCAGTAGCACAAACTGATTGGCCGGTGGGAGTAGGGGTTATGTGGATTTCCTCTCCGATGCATTCTCGGTCGCGTTGCTACTGTGGGGCGCATTCGCCCAACCGGACCTCTTCAAAAAGAGAAACACAATGCAGTGTTTCACACAGACACACAGCGGCCTGTGGGGCGGTAGTATTCAAGGCTGTGTGAGTATCTAAAGAGCGTTTTATATGGAGGTATTTCTCCTCTTTCTCTGTCTCTAGCATGGCTATTTGTGTCACTTTGGAAAAACGACCTCCTTTTGTAGGATAGGACTTAAGGGCAGCTTTTTAAAATTATTATTATTACACTTTACCACATGCAGCCTGTTGGTATTAGAGGTCATCTGTGTAAATGTGGATGGGCGTATAGACATTTTCAACTTTATTGTGTAAAACAGCTACTTAAATGAGAGTCTAAACATGGTCTACATTGTAGTATTTTAATGAATGCATAACGTTCGAGTGCCTAAAGGAAGATATATTTATATATATATATATAAATATAGAACATACTCCCCGTTATCAAGTGCAAGATGATTATTTGGGGCGCTGCTCCTTCCGTTGCCAGGCAGACGGCGTTTGATGTAAGTGTGTTGTGTGGCGCGCCCAGGCGCATGCGCGGTTTCTGCTGAGGCCTCGCGCGGTCCTTGACAGTAAAGTTGAACTGAACTGTCATCGAGTGTTAATCATTGGGATTACAGCGACACAACGTAAGGCTTGATGGCAATTAGAGCCGTGGTGAAAAAGGTAAACAGGGAGAGGATACGTATCGCCCGCTCTCCCTTTGAACACCTCAGGTTTCCCTTTGTGCTCTTAATCTCGTTTCATCACTTCCAAATATGCGGCGCTGGGAGAAAACAGCCCTGCTGCTTTGGGCCACTCAGATCAACCCGTGGGATTTTCCGCGATCGCTGTATTTAAGGACAAAGCGGCGCGAAATGGCAGCCATTGTGCTCCGTTCATGCAAGCTTCACTGCAGGTACTGCCAGGTCTGCTTCCAGCATCTAGCTATACTGAGTTAAACAGCTGGTTTCAACTCATATATAATAATCAGGCCTTATTTCTATCATAACACCAACAACGACAACAATAGCAATGAGAATAATAAGAATGATAAAAATAATAATACAAAAAATTATAATAATACACTCTCAGAAGGTCACTAGGGCGGAACCCATTGCGGTACTTGGGTTGTACTCTCAAAATATTTGTGCCATTTCTAACATATTCTATTGCAATTATACACTTGAGTTGTCTTGACTCCACACACCCTGTCTCGACTCCAAATATATTTTTCTAATTCAAAGCATTTTAACAGATATGACCATGCGTCTCTCCTCTGGGAACATGAATCAAGTGTACCTTTAAACTCATTAGGCCAAAGTTTTACAAATTAGGAAAGGAAAAACCTACATTATTTTTATTTCAAACAAAAATCTACAAGCACTGGCCCCTTTTCTGACACTGCAGGTCTGAAATTCAATTGCTGCAATTGCTATTACTGTTATGTCTGATGTTGGTGCACTTATTGTTGTTAATATTACTATAAATATTTAATTATTAAATCGTATTATTACTGCAGGCAGAAGCCATAGTGTTGGTTTTCTATAATGTTCTCTTAACACATTTCCACCGGTGTGTTTTTTTTTTACTCATGCGGTTGGATACTAAGGATAGGCAAGCAAGGGTGGCTAGAAAAGCCTGCAACACTTTAGCAATTTTTTAAAGATGCCTGCCGTATTTCAGTTTCCAGATATTCGAGCACAGTTTTTTTTCTCCTTTTAATTAAAATGAACTCTGCAAACGGAGCTGGCTTTGTACATCTGTCAAGTAAATTGAAATGATGATTGGTGAATAATTAAGGAACCTTGTCAGCACACACCAACTGCCAAAACTTAACCTCCGCACTCTGGAAAATTTCATAGTTGTCCCCTAAAATTTCGCTTTGCCCGCCTTCATGTGTGCAGCTCCAGCACGAGCCATCATGAATATTTGAGCTGAAGTTTCGAGAGTCTGGAGTTTTTTGAAACCATTTTATTATCAGCCAGCTGTGGAACCGATAACCTAACACTCTGCCTCTGTCATTTTACTTGCTGGCATAAATATTTGAGTGTAGCGCACCAGCGAGGAAAGATGACATTCTCTTGAAATATGCCCATTACGAGTGTGACAATGAGGTGGGGGTTGCATCTAATTGAAAAATGGAACAATGCCTTTTCCATGCTTCTTTAACGGCGGAATAGCGACAGTCCTTTAAAATTACGCCTTCATTCCCAAAACTGAAGGACCGCTCTGCTGTCCTAAAAGAGTGCATTTCCATCTTTGATTTTACTTATGGATGCATTTGTGTTTTACTAAAAAAGATTTTGCAAGCATTTTCCCTTATTTCACACAAGTGCTCCTTGATTCCAAATCTGTGCGTGATAGTTGAGTAGAATGTGAAATAATTTGCTTTTGCCGAAACAAATATATCTTACCAACGTTAAAGTTTGAGTGGTTTTCTGTTGGCATGAAGAATAAGCAACAAACACTCAGTGTAATCCATGAAAGCATCCAGAATAGAGTTTCAGCGGGATCTGTTTTCACCAGAGAAAGAACCATTATCACAACACAGACGGGCTCTGTCAGCATGTGTGTGTGTGTGTGTGTGTGTGTGTGTGTGGAATATGTGAATGTGTGCCTCAGCACTCTGTATTAACAATATAAAGGCAGGCATTGACTGTAACTTTTAGTCAAATGATTGCATTAAGCTGCACATATTTTACAATTACTATATGTACAATAAAGTTCATTAATAATTACAACATTTGTTCAATATTCAGTTTTATTATTCACTTAATATTCTACAAACATTTTATTTTGCAGCCTCAATCATTGACTCAGTAACTACGGCAAAACTATTATGCGAATAATGAGAGTAAGGAAATGAAATGTAGAATTTGAAGCAAGTTTTACCGTTAATTCAAATGAATTCATCACATTAACTCTTCTGTCGTGACTGACAAGTACAAACACAAAGTTGCTATTTTCCTGTAAAAAAAGAACTAGAAAAACTTCCAATACAGCAAAACTTCGGAGCTCATTTGGCTGGATTCCACTCAATTGAAAGTTTTTAAGTGGGCCACGATAGCAGCATTAAGGAGTCTAGACTAGAGGGGGACAGTCGAGTGTCTGCGGAATAAACACGGGATCAATTAATAATGCAATTTTCAGACCTCATCTGGCACGAACCAAATGGCTGGTACATCTACAGCTGTGCACGACACAACATTCTGTAGTCTCCAGCCACACTCAGAGCTGCTTGTGTGTATTCTTTGCGAGACAAGCCTCAAGCTGTGTTCATATCAGGGGGGGCAGCAGCATAGAAATGTCTGTCTGAAGCTCGGGGGAAGCAATATAATCTGAGTGCGACTGGGCATCATCATGATGAATTACATCGCGATACACTTTTCTGAGTACATTACAAGAGTGGTATAACGATATAGACCATCTGTCAATATAAACAGTAAGCGCTTAGTAACCAAGTAGATGTCAGCAAATTTTGCCAATATTTTATATCTTTTATATCTCTTTATATCTCTAATATTTTATATATTTTATATCTCTATTTTTCCATTTTTTAGGTTTTATTTTTTTCATTTTAGCACTTACAGTTTGGGTTTTTTCGATGCTTAATTTTCTAACCTGTGGATTCCAACCTGTTTGCAACCCACAGAAAAGCTCAGCATTGTGGTACAAGTATTTTCAACGAGATCGCCCACCTCTAAGTCTAAAATTCCAAAAGTTCTGCTGGTACACTCGCTTTCAGTGCGGGCAAAATTCAGGCATCTTTCTTATGCAGGTGGGCTGCATACAAACACTTTGTTTTCATGGGCCCACTTTCAAGCCCGCCTACATTATCTCACCCTGCTCTTAATGTAAACTCCGACTTTAGTAAAAGTGATGCGTTTTCATGACATGAGGTTGATAATATTCAAAGCAGCAGCCGTGTTTACACTGTACACAGCGTCTGCCTGTTGTTCGTCTGGCATATGCTCAGTCCGACTACTTACTGTTTTCTTCTGCCGCCGCGGCTTTGAGGAGGTGATTGTCTTTGGTTGCGACATAAAAAAAGCGCATGTGGATTTGATCTGCAAATGAAATCTACATTCCACACAAACAGGCCTCGTAAGGAGATTAAAGCTCAGCCTTCGACAAAAAAAAGGAAAAAACTTTCGGTATTTCATTTCATCAGCTAAAATGGAAAAGAAATTAGAGGAGACTATGACAGACTGAACACTTTTCCTCCTTTCTTTCTCTGCTGTAGTCTCTCACTCTCTCCTTTTTTCCCTCACTATTTCTCAGTTCTTTTATTGGGGGGCTTTGCTGGTGTGTTTAAAATTCTGGGCAGGGTGTGTGTGATGTTCACGTCTGCATAAGCTCAACAGAGAACATGAATGCAGATCTACTGTGAAAA
>JBBMFX010000035.1:12146366-12172900 GCA_037832545.1 Rhabdalestes septentrionalis | reverse complement strand
ACACACACACACACACTACAGTAGTTTGGAAAAGGATAGCAACACACAAACACACACTCACACACCCTGCAGTAGCTCACAAAATAATACCAACACACAAACACACACACACACACACACACACACACACACACACACACACACACATAACTGCACTGTACTGTGTAAGTACTGTGCAGGAGTCAGAGACCACCTTTTCATTAATTCAATTTAACTTCAAATTCTTATTTAATTAAAAAACTTCCATAATCAAATTGAAAGCTTGATTTTTTTTTATTGTCAGAAAAAAAGGATGGATATTTTTTTTCCTTTCAAATGACTTGCTTTCAGTTATTTTTCTGCAGAAGTCTGTGGGATATTTTTCTGAGCCTCTTGTAAACATCAATTTATTCTAAGTTTGGCTTTGGAAGTCACATTCTAGTTTTCCCAGTTACATGTTTACAGTCCTCAGTTTGTATCTCAAATGTCCAAATAAGGTGTTTTACTGCAAATTATCTATGTATCAATGTCCTTTTCTCAGTAATGGCTTCCTCACACCTACACATCCTTTCAGGTCCACAATCTTGAGTTCTTCTCACAGTGGAGGTATAGACAGAAACACTAGTGGGTTTTTTTCAGACCTGAAGCAAGAGTGGTAGTTGATTTTCTGTGAAAGGTTAAAGCTTTAAGTGCTGTTTATCTGATGGTGACTCTTTCAGTGGTCTACCAGGTCTTACAAGGATGTAAGGAGTTACATTTCCTTTCCTTTAATCATTTTTTGAAAGCCAAGTTTGGAATCTCCTGTTTTTTTCATTTATGAATTTGACATAAGTTTAAATAAATGAAGGGGCGACCGCTGATTTTTGCACAGCACTTTTATTTATCCTTCTTTCCTAATGCTTAGGGTCACTCTCCTGGGCCTTATGACTCAACAAAGGCAAGATTTTGGACTGGAAACAGAGAGAGACATCTGTAATTATCTTTTTTAACCACACCAAAGGAATTTTAAAGGAATGTGTCCTCTGGTGGGATTTACTCCGAAGAAGGATGAGATCAATTAAATATCAGCAAATGTCTTTAAAAATAATTTCTCAATTCAAACACCCCCACACCCACCCTCAAATATTACAGATGTGAGAACCCTTCAATATTTTTGTCAGTGCATGGCTGTACGAATTTCATGGCTTGACAGAACAAATGATGTGCATAGATTCAATTATTCTTCTTTTTGCAGCGGTTTGTCTTTTGCAGCCTCGGCATTTGAAGTTGTTTTTCATCATGATCTCTCTGATGATTCCCCATCAAGGACAGGACTGTATCTGAGAGATACATCAACACCATATGAAAGAGAGGAGGTAGCTTATGAAGAAAAAAGCCAAGATGGCTTTCACTGATTAGTTGTTTCACACAAAAAAATCATTTTACACACAAAAAATGTGTTGGTGTCTCTTATTGCACCAGAAAAAAAAACAACTCTAAGCTTCACTCGCCATTAAATTGCTGAAAGAAGGAGCATCTCAATTCATAAGGTAAGGCTAAGGCTAGCATATTCAGGCTAAGCTAGCATGCTGTCCCTTCCTCAGACTCTGATTAGTTTAACATCTATGTCGGAAAGGAACAAACACTTTGCATTCTGTCCAAATGCGCTAAATCCAAAGTCCGAAAGGTCCCTCTGAGAGATCATGCACAATATAACCAAAAATAGTAGAAAATACTCATAAAGCAACGCGATGCCATGGGACTGCATATCTCTTATTGCTAATGACAGTGTTGCGAGAAATATGGGCCCACAGAATGTTAAGTGAACGTTAGCAAAGGTTGCAGAGAAAGAGTAATGTCCCCCTGTGGAAACATGAAAACATGTTTAGATGTTCTCTCCAGCAGACCTAAGGTTCTCAGTATAATTCCATCAGCATCAAGTATTTCTGCAGAGCTTTGAATACAGTTATAGTTTTATGCCTAAACCGCAAAATGTCAAGGGACGAGGTTTTCTTCCAGTTTCATGTCTGAACCTATTTTTGAACTCATATTGAACACAGAGGGGTGCCGGTGAAATCTAGCCTTCACGGATTATCACACAGTCCAGCATCAGCCAGATTAATAGAATGATAAAGAACAAGTTATTCTTCTGAATACGTGAAATGTGCAATACCTTCCAATTTCAAAAATACAAAACAGAGGGGAAAAATGGGAAGAAAACGTAACAGCTTTTGACGATATTTACAGGACACAACAAACATGATCTGCTTCCATTTCTAATGCCTGAAAGCAGACGGAAATTAAATTAAGATCAAAGATCTTCTTAAGGCAGGACGTTATGCAGTATTTTAGTGCAACTTTACCAACCCTGTGGCTCAAATGAAGTGAAGAAGAGAATGGTGGTCTGAGGGCAAGCGGAGGGAAGCCATTCGTTTCCTCCTTGGGCGACTCTCCTCCAGAATGATTCCTTTTAAATCCCCCTGCCTCTGACTCATCAAATGGTAAAAGATAACAGACAGCTGTATTTACCAGACTGATTTCATGCTAAATTACTGCACTCCCCTTGTCGTCTGAAAATTCTGGAGGCCTCACCACAGCCGTAATGTTCCCCACTTTTGGGGGAGGTATTTGTGTGTCTGCCATTCGACATTGCCTATGTGAAGAAATGAGGTGGTTGTAACTGTCTGGCGTCACATGAGAGCTTATGTTATAAAAACAGAGCAGGCTTGAGCGCTAAGCTAGATATATTCGCCAAAACCTAACAACACATGGCAGGTTATGACATTTTTATGCTAAAATTATTTTGGTGAACAGCCATGATTTATGTTTGGGTAGGTTCTTATGTATAAAGCTATACATACATCAGGTAATAGCAAAAACACTGAGAAATCAAAACATCCCTCGTCATGCGCCAGCTTGTCAAAGGACCTCTGTTTTCGAGTGAAATGAGGTCACACACATACACACACACACACACACACACCTGTTCAACTAAGTCATATTACCAAACTCTCGAATCTCCGGTTGGCACTGCTGAACCCCAACCCAAAAGGCTTCAAATCTTCTGTCTCTGGCAGACTCTGAGCCCAGCTTAACCTATATTCCCGACTTTCAGTAGAGGCTGGCCAGATTAACTGATTGGCGCGAGATCCAAACGACAACTGTGGCAACGATTAGTACTAAAGGGTGACCTCAGGTTAATGGAAAGAATAAACATCAGAAAGCCACATCGATTGCAGACTGTCCCAGTTTAACTTTAATATTTTTCACTCACTTGGCTTAGATCTTTCTTCCCATATTGCATGAAGATCAGAGACAGAGAAAAAAAACCAAAAGAATAATAAAAACAGATTAGGATAGGATGCACTATAAAAGGTCAGAGTTATGTCTGGGAGTAAAAAGGCAGAGAAACTATTGTATATTTTGCTAATAGTTTTGTTTGGGTTAGCGGCGCTGAATACAGTCTCTGTCCCTTCTTGTGTTTTGCTTTCAACTTAAGTGGAATTGCAAAAAAGAATCATGTCAGCCCACTGAAGGTTGATAATTTGGGCAAAGTTGGAGATTCTGATTATTACCCGACTCCCTGAGAAGAGCTTGGTTTGGTAAGATAGCAAAGTCTGGAGATGATACACAGCTCCTGACCCAAGCTGATATTGCTAGCACATTGTTGACCTTCCAACAAAGCCTACATGTCAAATATGAGAGTAAACGGTCAAAAATGGGAGTAAGATCCAGCCACACAGCAAAGGTGCAAACAGTGGTTACATATTGTTCATTAATGCTTTGAACCTTGCTCTTCTGGTGGCACTGACCTTGCAATTGAACTCCCACTCTTTGTGGATCCAGCAAACAGACAGCATCCATTGTGTGCTGCTAGGTGAACAGAAGAAAGCAGGCAGGTCACTGTGAATGACCAGGGAACTGTTTGGACTCAGCATCTTATGGTTTTGAAAAAGAGATCAAAAACATCTGGACTTGATTTCCATCAGTCAGACTGATACTATACCAGTTTTGTATATTTAAAAAAAACCTGAATGTGTTTTCCCCAGAGTTTTCTTGTTGAACAGGCTGACATGAAACTTTCCAGAGCATGCACTGTTCTGTGTTAAACATGAGTTATAATCATAATAACTATCAAAATAATTAACCCACAGTTAATTGCACTCAAAAGTAGAGAGCAACATGAAACAAGCTAAGCTAATGAGTAGTCAACAGAGCAAGCTTTGCACTGTTCACATAGTCGAATCTTGGGTCTTTGAAACGAGGTGATGTGAGAAGGTTTGGTGGGACTTTTTTATAAGTACAGACTTTTAAAAAAAAGGGAATAAATATTTAATTCAGGTGAATGGAGAGCTGTGTTGACACCACAGATAAATGACATTTTTAACATGCCGACAAGCATCCAATGGGTTGGCAGGATTGTTTTGCGTCTTCAATAATTAAGTACTCCGGCACACAATCTGTCCCAGGCTTCTGGATGTTAACCGATCATTGTGGGATAGGAAGGGGAGTCCTCACACTGAGGCTATTTGTGATTTTAGATCAATACCTGCAGGTGGGTCAACGTCAGCTGGATGCAGGAAACGGGCCAAAAAGTCTTGCATTCTCCTGACAGCATAAAGGACGGCATGCAAGGCGAAGTGGACTAGTTGGTCAATGGATCAATCTGCTTCTATTTAGGGAAGCGTCGCTCATGATGACGTTGGAGCCAAAGGTAAGCGTGCAAAATTACACACTTGAAAAACACCTAGCACTTCTACTTAGCCAACTTGGGCGAAGGCAAGTGGGGAGCACTTTGGCATGCGATGGCGGAAAACAGGAGAGACAGGGTCTGTCTGGTGTCTGTCTGGGGTCTGAGCGAACAGACAGCTGTTTCAGTCGTCCCTGAGCTCAGCAGTAGACTAATGGGCAGAGCAGCCCTGTCTCATGTCTCCGAGCCTGGCTGGAGGGGATGTATTGATAATCTCCACAAGGATATCTCAATCCCCACAAGATCTCCCACACCAGTCCCCCAGGAGTTGTTGGGCTTTCTGCTCTGACACCGTCACACAGCTGAAAAGGAAGAAGGTTCCTTCTCGCCTTTTGAGAGAGGCCTGAGTGGTGGCAAGAGAGAGAGACAGGAAGAGAGGGATGCTGCTCTGCGGGCCTGAGCCCCGCTCCTGTCAGATGTGCTAATTTGGCTCCGAGAAGAGCTAGCAAATTTGTGATTCTTCTTGTTACAGGGTAAAGGCAGGCAGGCTCAATCTTTATACTATCACTTCTACTGAAAGAGTGGTACATGAAGGCAGCTATTTCTGTGGTTCCATTGTTTCAGCAGTGCTCAGGAGAGGGTCTTTAGATGTCAGCAGTTCAGTGGCTGGAGCTCTGTGCTGTCTGTCACCCTGCTTCTGGAACAAAGGCCTGGTGGCTCTTTGCGAGCTGAGACCCAGGGCACAGCAGTCCGTTCATGAGTGGGAATATTACATCGTCGCGGATCACAGGGCCAGCACAGCACACATTCACTTACAATACCCTCATAGATCTTATTCAGATAGAATCTGCACATCACCGGATACAGACGGGTGAGGTGAGGGGTTACCGGCACTCGTACCCTGAGAAGTTATTCACGCTTTACCATGCCATGCAGACCTTTAAAGGCGGTAAACAAAGTACATGATGACAAGAGGGTGAAAATGTGCTCTGGGAGATATATACAGCGTATCTTTGCATAAAACATTTGTATAGTCATCATCGTTTTAAATGTATTGAAGACACAGTCAGGGTCTTCTGTATCTCAGAAGTTAACCGAGGCCATCACAAAAACAGAAAATCAACAGCTCTTTGCTGAACAGCTTTCAAAGGGAAGAACACTGGGGTCAGTGATGTAACAGTTCTGAACCGAGACCAAACGTCCGTGTTCAATGACAGAGCATGCAGAGCTACGCAGGTACATGTTTTGCACCTGTTTCAAGTTGTACATTCAGAACAAGGTTAAAGCAGACCTCTAAACAATGGCAAAACTTTGTGAAGAGCTTGTTGTTGAATTGCATCTTTGATGGCTAAGCTGGACTTTCTGAACAACCATCGTGCGCGATGGAAAATTGTAAGAAATAATTTTCGAAACACTTCTCATTTATGAAGCACACAAGTAAACAATTGGTCGATGTGCTGAAAGAGACTTGTGTTAAAATGTTATCAAATGAAATGTATTCAATTTTTGAATACATGTGTTTTGCATGTTTTGCCTTAAACACATTTAATAACTGATCTGTGATACACAGTGTGGAACACTCACATCAGTTCCGCCAATATCACCAGCAGCAAGGCAAGTGTTTTCAGCATTTGTTGCAAGTTGTGGCATAATTTGCTCATTTTAATCAGAGGAAAATAAAATCTGGCTCGTTAGCATGTTTGCTGACTCTCACATCCGCTTTGTTCTAACTAACAATGTCACATCATGTCATTCATCTGTCGCAAGCGTGACAGATTATTTATTGGCAATACGTAAGGACATGCATGCTCAAGTCTCTCACATACCATTAAAATGACATCAATTAGGCATGTTAAACAAGCCTTTGTCCGATTTTATTGATCACATTTCTACACAGGAAATTCCACTATTTTGCTTGGTGAAAGGAGCATTTTAAAAAGTCAGAGTTACCTCTGACTATTTTGGTATTCCTCAAAGTGAAAAAGAGGGGAGAAATCAGCTCAGCCACAAAGCACATTTCATGGCCATGCATAGGAGATGTGAGGACGAATCTGAAGGACAAATTCTTCATTTTATCAGCGGTATGAAAGTTTCCCATCAGAGGCAGATGACAGGGTTACTTGTGTGCATTGGCGAGCAGCTGCACAGGAGCGTGGACAGAGATGCTGAGAGCGTCTGCGTCCGATAATGCCACGTGAATTTATTTTCCGACAGAAGCACACTTCACGCACGCATACGGAATCGTCTTTCATGGCAGTAATACAAAGTCACGGGATGTGCGGGGTATAGAGGGTCTGATATACGGTGGAGTTATTGAAAGGCTTTAAAAACTCGACTTTAAAATGCTTTTGTGTTGTCGTACTTGAAATAAGCAACAGACATCACGAGGGAGCCTGTTTAAATTAGGGCACTGATAGCTTACTTGGAAAGATCCTGATTAAAGCCCCCTGATTTTGTTCCCTTTCGAAACGGCAGATTAAGACAAATAGGTTCTTTGAGAGCAGCCATCTCTTTGGCCACTTCCACGGTGAGTCAAAGACGTTATCGCAGCCAGACAGAGCTTGATGCCTATGGTGTTTCCCTGGAACATTAAGTGGGTCAACTGTGGGGGCCTATGTAGATGCACCTTAGTGACCGGTGCAGGTGAAACTGGCCCCAGCGTCCAGCAGCTGACCACGCTGTGTGACAAGGATTTAAAGGAGGAGAGCAGGGGTTACACCTCAACTTTTGAGTGCGCTTGCTCGGAAAACGCTAGCATTGTTCGAGGAGGAATTTCAAGGTCATGTTCTAAACCTCCACACTTGACAGATAGTCAGGGGGTGGAGGGGGTGGGCAGAGACAAGAGGAAGCTGGCTGGCAGCCTGAAATGGAGAGAGGGAGTGTAAATAAGGGATAGGATCACCTCTATTCCCCTGGCCTTAGGTCAGGACAAGACACGACAAGGTTACCAAGGTTACACCTCTGAGTCTCACATGAGATAGCGTGGAACGACATGGAGTGTCATTCCTTTACAGGTTGAGCCATGAGCCGGAGTGTATGCGCATGTTGGCCATAGTGTCTCAAGACACCTCATGTTAAAACAGCCACTGAAGGAAGACGAGTAGAATGAAGAGCAAAAGACGCAAAGTCAAGTCACTCAGTTCAGTGGTCAGAAAAAAAAGACAGTGACAGCTCAATGATAAAAACAGATCAAACATGTGAAACCACCGGGGATGTTTTAAGTATTTTATTGCTGTTAAACTTAAAAATTATTGCCTAGAATTAAAATCCAGGCAAAAACCAAACATATTTGGCATCATGAAATGACACTAAAGGAGAAAAAAAAAAATTCTTAGCATAGAACAATCATCATATTCATAAAAAAAAATTGTTGCATGGCAGAAGATCATTTTTTTGAGCCTCAAAAAGAACAAAAATAACAGCCCGCAGTTAAGCATTTACAGGGACACATTTTACTTGAACGTGAACTATCAGGAGCTTTCTCCAGTTAGAGTTCTAATACTACCTACTGTCATACAGAGCATTCTAATTTATTAGTATCCTCTAATTATGAGTCATTAACACATTACTGTTGTGCTTAGTGTTGGCACGCCATGGTCTGCACTGGCACTTGCATGTGGGCTGAAGAAATAGGGGTTATAGCTGCTAAAATACCAACATGGCAGTTTGGTTTTCTCTATTTAGATACAAAGCAAAGCTCTGTAGTTAGTACCTTCAAGATTCACTTCCATATCCTTAAATGTAAGACTCTTCAATATATCACCAAAAAAACCTACAATGGAATAATTAATAAACAATTGACAATGTGTTTTAAAGTCTTAAATTAGTAGTGTATATAAACTAAAAAACATTTAAATAAAATAAATAAAACTGCATAAATTATTTCAAGTATTTCTGATGTGCAGTCATTTCCTCTTTGTCAGCTGACAGCGCGCAAGTTTAAAGGACTGTATCTAAGCATGCACAAACGATCGCTATCTGCTGCAGTGCTGCAGGACTGAAGGCGCCTGACTGCAGGGATGCATATCAAACACGACATTCACTGAGGTTAGGATTGGCTCATTATAACATGGCTAAACAGCCAACTTGTAGAATAACAAGGGAAGCTTTACTCTCTCGTCAGAAAAAAATACAAAGCCTTGTTACCAGGAGACAAAAACATGGCTGCATTTGGCCTTTCAGAAGGAGCAAAGCAACAAAACACTCCTCCGTAGTAACTATTTTCTGGACAAAACTGCAAAAACCTATAATAATGAAGTAACAATCGAACAAAGATTAAAGCCTCTACTGTGTGAAACCTAAAATGTCTTTAGGAAAAAAACGCCACCAAATATTTGCAAATAATGACCGCTGCGATTTAAAAAGGAAAACAGCATTTTAAGTTTGCTTTCATTAACTAACTGCATATGCACTAATCCCATTCCATCTAAATTTCACTGAAGCATTCACTTGGTTATTCGTGGAATTATTTTGCAGTCCTGGACATGAACCCAAAAATGGTGAATTGCTATTTTACAGTGTCAATAAGGGCGATCACTGTACAGCAGACGGCTATTTTACAGCAGATCCACGGGGACGAACTGAGCTGGAGGGAGCGACTGCCTAATCGTCTGCATCTGATGCGCCAACAAACGCGAGCTAACAGGCCGTACTGGCAAATCCCTTTTCATATGCTTCCACAGATAGTGTGGCTCCCAGGGGTAGGGGGAGGGAGAGCTGCAGAGGGAGGGATCCAATCCGGTCCCCTTTTTCCTCCTCAGGAGGCAGCGAGGGGTCCGGCGGAGGGTCAGAAGTGGCCCATGCGGGTGGTGAAGAGGCTACGTGAGCACTGTGCGGAGGAGGCCACGCTCCGACCAAAGCTGGAGGAAGGCCACTTGATGATGAACTGGGAGGTCACTGGCAGCAGATACCTGCACAGACGGAGATGGGGAAGAGGGACAGGGGGTTTGGATAGGAGACCGCAGGAGGATGCAGGATTAGAGGCACAAAGGTCATGCAAAGAGATCAGACAGCATTAACCTGGCCTTGCAATCTGACACACAAAACAAACCCACCCGCCCGGCCCACTCTGCCCTGCAACTACACCCCCTCAATCCCATACTATCCAACATTAGTTAAGACAACCTCCCACCCCTACCCTACCAGCCCATTCCAGCCCCTCTGCTTCCCTCCTTGATCCCCTCTTGTAAACACTGTCTGTTTTTAATGATGAGTGACACTTTGCATTTTCACTTGAGCAGCTAAACAAGGCCTTGCTTTGACAGATGGGTGAAGGAAGCTGTTTAAAGCTGACATTGCTTAAATCTATCTGCTAGGAGCAGGATGTCCAAGAATTAATACAGGCTAAGATAATTAGGGCCTGGAATGGAGACAAGGAGGTTAACCATTTGAGACAACAGTTGACCCACATAAGATAATTGTAGGATATTTAGATCACAATACAATTAACTAATGAGGACACAAACAGTTTATACATTAGGCGCCTGCTAGCTAACACACCTTGCTGTGAACAGGTGACCTTTTCTTGCTACCAAAACTGAACTTTTTAATCAAAACTGTAAAATAACCCTTGGGTTTGTGAGCATAACATGGTACTTGTGACAGTCTTTCTTGTACAAAATCCCCAGGACAAATTAGCAATGCTGCTTCTTCTAAGTATACTAAAAAAGATTTGCTCTGAGGGCTTCTGCTGCAATGCTGCTGTACCCAGGAGACTTGGGAAAAGTCAAATTAACTTCGTTTAGTTCAAGAAGAATGTCCTTGAAACTGCTCAAGTGTACCGCTGGTACTTGTCAAACGAATATCTTAGAATGTAGATTAACTACCCACTGTACATTCAACCCATTCATCAGAGTGCAGTAATGAAAGGAAGGGGAAAAGAACGTTTTTTCCTGTATGCTGTTATACAACTGAAATGCTACAGCATCTTAAACAAATCCTAACATATATGAGCCTTTCGTATATAAGCATACATATTGAGTCATTTTTAAACTTATCCACACATGATCTTCTATCATGTCATTTTCATTAAATTTTGATATCAGCTTCCTCTGGTACTTTTATTAGCAAACCTTGGAAAGGCTTGATCTCGGAGATCAATAACTGGACTGGGGGTTTGCCTCATTACCATATTCCCCACTATATACTGCTCAGTTTGGTCAACAAAAGCAAATGTCATCAGAATATGAAATTCAAATATGAACATATATGGAGAAGGGTACCTCTCTTAAATAATTCATTGAAAAAGTTTGGTCCATATGAGGAAACCTGTAAAGAGGCTCCATCACTCAGGGTCCAATCAGGCTGCAGGCAATGTTTAATTGGACCTCTGTACTGCTTCCACCAGGTCTTTAGCTTTTGATCATTGAGAAGTTCTTAGAAAAACCTGCCAGAGCAAAGCCCCCTGAGAGCCAGCAGCTGTCTAACTGTGGTTCCTTTCGAGAATGTGTGGGCCTTACTAATTATACACAATCACTGGGAGATCTGCACACATCTCCAGTCAGTTTGCATGTTCAAAGTATACATTCAATAACCCAACTGCCATGCTGTTCAGTAAAACGTCTGGAGGAATTCAGGCCTGCCCCTCCTTAAGGCAACAGCGGTGTTCCCGCACAAAGCAGCATGAACTTCACCATCCATTTTAAAAGTTTATTTCATCGACTGTAAAATGTATTGCATCAGGCCATGGGGTTAAAGGTATATGGGCACAAGATCCAACATAATCTAAAACTATGAGAGCATCCGTGAGGTTTGGTTAAATTCCCTGTTCCAACCGATCTGATTCAACTCCTAAGTACCTGGCTTTTACTTTAATTACATGGTTCTTAATGAGCAAGTCTAGTAGGGGTGTTTAGATTAGAGAAAGCGGTGCTAAACTATGGCCCTCTAGAACCAGAGATAGGCAACCCAGCTTTAGTCAATGTTTGTCTACATAAAAGTGTGAGAATTCTTTGTAATAATTTTAGCTGTATGAAAATCAGGATTTACAGCCCATGTGCATTTAGAAATGTTTCTGACACACAATAGAGAAAGAGAGTACTTGTGAGACAGTGTCACTGGTACCCTACGGCTCTCGACCCCGTGCCTCTCCACTGGTCAAGAGTGGCGGGTGGAGGAGGATGGAGGACATGCAGCGTATGGGAGCAGGTAGGGGGGCCAGACACATGCCAGAGAGGAGGATGAGTGGCTGTCGAAGGGGAGGGGGGTCACTGGCAATATGGTGCCTTGCTCCTACTCAGACATCATTTTCCTAACAAGGTAAAGCATACGCTGGCTGATTGAAAAGTCTAATCTGTCATCCCCCTGCTCTGTTCTGCCACAGAGTCGGCAATGAGGCATGACCCGGGAAAGATGTGGAAGCAAGTGTCATGCACCATGCAGTGAAACTGTTGTGATTCACTGTGACAAATGACTGGGTGCTTGGTGCTGCGGTAAGTGGAAAGGAAGATGAAGAAAATGGCTGCCTGGCATCTTAGGAAACGTTTATTTTTTTCCCACAGTCAGGTCGCCCTTAAGGACGCCATGTTCAGAGACAGCGAGCAAAAGTAGCAAGCAGGTGTGCGAGGGTGGGTGGCTACAGTCTGGACAGAGTGGAGACATGGGAGAGAGGGGTTTAATCCAAAATCGAGAGGAGAAAAGACCTGCTTCAAGGAGCGAGAGGGTAGAAGAGGAGGGGGTTGAGCCTCGAGATGAGACCGGTCCAGCAGCCAAGGGAGCACTTCATCACGGATCCGGAAGTCAGAGTAGAGAGAGGGTCATAGTTTAATGGTGGAGGAGAAACCACTACCTTTGGGCCCTGCCCACACAAAGCTTTAAACTGGCTGTTTCAATGGCTCTGCCTAACAAATAAGGGGTGCAAATCAGACTTTAGTCAGGTACAGAATGGGAGACTTTAGGCGACTTGAGAAAATATTACAATTATGACTGATTTAAGTATTTGTATTTTAAATCTAGTAAATATATGTAATTGAACATCTGACTAGTAACATTTTACATTAGTTTTCTGCACAATAAACATCTAGCAACAGATATAGAATGCAGTTGTATAGTATGGGCAGAGCCTTGGTGCAGACGTGAGTCAAGTACAGTGTACCAAAAGTGCAAACTGGAATGCCCCTGAGTGCTTAAGAAATAAATGTATTTAACAATACCTATTTCAACACTCATAATACTTCAAGTAATCCAGATTTTATCTAGATTACAATTTAGATCGGTATTAGTCACAGGGCTGTTAAGCAGATGATGTTTAAATCACATGCAAATGTCTCATTCCACTAGAATGAAACAAATGAAATGATCCTAAAATATTGCCCGCTTTACATCATCTTGTTAGAAGTTTTAGTACAACATTCTTTTTCTACGTTGTGGCCAATTTCCTGTTTTCATACGTTGGATCTACTGAATATTCTGCAGTTATGAATCATGGCTAGCAGGTTCTCCGCAGCTCTTAGGATCATTTGGCTCTGGCTCATCTCTTTTGTAATTGAATTAAGCTGGGCCTCAGGGGGCCAACTAACCTATGTAATAATCTGAGGGTCATTCTTTCCTGTTCGCGATTTCCCCTGTGCGTCTGAAAAGTCAAATATGCCCCTAACCAGCAACCTCCCACTGAACTATGAGAGAGTGCTGTGATGCACAGGGAGGAATGGAAGGTGCAGAAGACAAGAGTGGGAGGAGGGGAAGGAAGAGGGTGAAGGTTTACCTGGTGTCGTCCCACTCGGGGCTCAGGCCTGTGAGTGAGCCACGTGAGTCGGCCACAAACTTATAAACAACGAGCAGGCAGTCGCGGCATAGCTGCACCAAACGCTGGCAGCACTGCAGCTCCTGGGTCGTCACCACCTCACTGCTCTTGTTGAAGATGCTCTCCCACGATGACCTGCTACGGGCCCAAACACACAAAAATGTGAATGGGATTTATTGTTTTTTTCTCAAAGTCCATATCTAACATTTGTGTGGCTTTATGTACCCAAAACTGTTATAATTCACATTAACATGAGCACGATCCAAATTTGCTTCTCTCTTAAGCACAAACAGGCTGTTAATGTAGGTATGACTTTAAGAGTACTACCAGTCAAATGGTTTTTTTGCTTGTTTTAGAATAAATCATAATATTAAAATGATATCTGTATTAGTTACAGTTCTGTTAGCAGACCACCAATTACCTGAAATCAAGCCTGTATTGCATTAACTACAAAAACAAGATTAATGAACCTTTCTGTCCCAACAACTTCCCTCCCTTAAAGGTTTCGTTATTATCTAAACTTGTATCTTTTGTTTTAGTTTAATTGGACAACATTAAACATGCAAAGTGTTGTGTAGAGTTGCTAATCTTAACCAGATTCTCTCTCCATTCTCACATTATAGCAACTGCTGATAAACTTTGTTCCTGAGTGTATATTTATATAATATATTTAAAATGCCATTTTTACATATATTCATGATTTTGACGATCAGCTGAAGATTCTATAAAAGGCCTTTATGAATTACAGAATGAAATAAGTTGTTAGAAACTTTAGCATTGTTATACAACATATAGAAATTCCACTTTTCTATAATATGGTCCTTTCAATGTAAAAATTAAGATGCGTGCAAGAGGATTCAGTTGGCTCCCCAGGTCTTCCTTCTCACTGGGTGCCCAGACGACTGTCAGAAAATTCTAAGGTCTGATTCTGAATAAAAGGGAAAACGTGCTAAAATAAAGTCTTTTTCTTTTCAAAGTCTTAGGACAGCAGCTGACATTGCGTTTGATTGTGGAGATGAAGGAATATAATGGCTGGGGATCTGAGGGTACATTACAGGCGAGGAGGCCTTCACAATGCCCCCCTGCTGTGCCTGCCTTCAAGCTCTAGCTGCCCATGGACCTCCTTCACGCGCCGGGCCCTGATTAAACTGCAGCAGCATGGGGTGCTTAGCACCATCACTAATCCCCTAGCGCCACATACACTCTCATCAAGTTGAAATAAACCTGGGTGGCAACACATCTCTATGTCTGTCAATTACACATACGAGTGGGTTGTAGAAAAACCTTGTGGACACCCTGTGCTGCCCAGACCAGAAATAACTACCAGCAGAAAACATGCTGTTATATCAGTGATGTTGAAAATGTGACCATTATAATGTGGGGGACATTACATTTTTCTAAAAAGATGAAAACAAGAATAATGAAACTGACCTATACAAATTTACATATACAGGTTTAAAATACACTTTTTTTACTCCTCATTTTTCCTTACCACCTAATATTTTTAGACAACATATGAGAATATCCAAAATGTATTTCATTCTCACACTCACAAACATTTTGGCCAGGGACGTTAGAATGTTTACTTATAGCCATTAGTGTATACACTGATCAGCTCAATATGAAACCCTATGACAGGTTTATTATTCCATCTCACTACAACGGCAACTGTCAATGACACTGAGTTCCATTGGGTCACATTTTTTTGTGAACTATTTTGATCTTGTGGATCACTGACTCACACAAGTGCTGGACTGTTAACACAAGTTACTAGACCCTTATGGCCCTGGTTTTTTGAGAAGATCTCCTTACCCTGAGCTACAGAAACAGTTCCACAGGCCCTGGCCGTGACTCCAGAGCAGGCGATTGAAGACACGGCTGAAAAGGCGATACAGACGTAAACTTTCGACGTCGGGCTCTCTCCAGATCCTTTGCATCACTGAGCGAACATTGGTGCGTACAATGTCCAGGACCTTCATGGAACAAGGATTAAACACTGTTCAAGCCCAGTTAATATAAGGTCAATGTTGTAGAACATTTTCAGCTTTAAAATGGTAACTCCATAGGAGGAAATATGTTTATATTCATGTGTATCAATACGATTATATTTTATTCCAGGTCCATCTGGACCATTCCTATTGTTCCATCATGAAACGTTCAAAAACTGTGAGAGACAGCTGGTGGTGTCAAAAATAAAAAAAAGAACTAAATTGAGTTATTTTATTATGTTTTGATATGACAGTAACATTAGAAAGCGAAGTATGTTTTTTTTTCCTTCAGCGGTTGCAGTAATAGTCTTGCAGACTTAAATTAAGGTCTAACGAAGATAGCAGGTCTGTAGTGACAGGGAGAGATAGAGAGAGAGAGAGAGAGAGGCAGAGACTGAATGTGGTGGTTAGGCAAAAAAAAAGTGTCGACTGGAAAGAGAAAGGCTGAAAGGAGAGTGGTAATTGCTTGGGAACGTCAATCAGAGGCGAAACTGAGTCAGAAGTTCTTGCAGGTGGAAGGACCCCAGCACCTCTTCTGCAGCTAGTGGCTTGAGCCTGGGAGTCCTCTCCGATTGGTGACTGTCTGTCATGTGATACGCCAGATTTAATGGCCTTGTGTGGGATGGCACAAACTCTTCTCAGAATGATTCCTCAAGCTTCAGCTGATAATCAGATTGTGGGACACGACAATGCCTACAGTCAGTTGAGCTTCTTCATTATACCACTGCCATGCTGATCCCACCACACAGATTTCATAGAGAAGGTACCTGAGACCCAATCCTAGTAAAAGCCACAGCAGGCTACCAAGTGAACAATTCTTATGTACTCAGTGCCAACTTGCTGATCCAGACTCCTCAGCCAATGGCAAACACATCCCTTGGTTTTCCAGTCTTAAGCCCAGTTGTATAAGTCATTGTGGGTTTATTATCCATGGCATATTGTGCAGAACACAAGAAGCTCAAAAAGAATGCAGTGGATTTCAAAAAGCTGTATTGTAATGCGCTACCACCAAGCATATGAAACACATTTCTGGATTCCACCACAGGTTCTGCCACAAGCTAACCTCTTTGAAGCCCACAGCTAAATCTGCTATATCGGCAAGTTGGTGGCATGGGGTACAAAAAAGGAAACTTCACAATTGCAGGGTCTTAGAAAGACAAGCATCTGCATCATGCTTCATAAGCCTCTGAGAAGTTAATGGGCTGGGCTCACCTACACAACATATCAATTAAACGCTGCTTTATAGCTTCTTTTGGGCAAGGTCAATTAGGTTAAATTTGTGTTATGGCAAAGTAAATTACATCTGCTATACATTTAGACATTCATGGAGAACAGTGCACACACAGTCACATTTAACAGGCAGTTGTAAAAAGCCAGGACACGCTGCGTCGACCTGAGAGCGAGAGAGATGAAGTCGGCTGTTACTAAGCAACATAGATGTAGAAATCTCCATTCTACTATTCGAGTACAAATCTTGACAGAAGTTGTATAAATTCCTTACAAAACTGTTAGAGGTTTTGTAAATACAAAATATGTCAGTATGTTCTATTAACACAGAACCAGAAAATAATCTTCAGGATTTCATGTGCCTCTTGAAAGTACTTATTTACACATAGCATGGATATAATAATACTAATACTAATACTTATACTACTACTATTTCTACTACTACTACTAATAATAATAATAGTTATTATTATTATTATTTTAATAATAACAATCCATTTTAAATACCTGGCACATTCTTTAGTGACTATTTTTTTTTCTTTTCATACATTTTCTCAAAATAAAAAAAGAGAGAAAGAAAACATCTATTATTTTTCTTGTAAACTACAAAATTCCTTCAAAAAGTGAAAAAAGTGATCTTGTAGAAAAGTCAAGCTTGCTTGCCCAGGCCCACCTGGAGTCAGAGCACAAGGGCAGTCAGGCTATTTGACAGTTCCATGATGTAACACTGCTAATTTAACAGCCCTAAGCCAATGAGCACTACTTTTCAAATTCTGACCTCATTATACATTAAGAAATTGCACTCATGCAGCTCAAATTCAAGATTCAGCCACTCAGAAAAATTGAGCACTCAATATCCTGGAGAAATAGGTTGAGGAAAACACAAGTTAAAAGTGATTCTAACCTGCCGATCCTAAGCACATCTGCCCTTATACATTTATAAAGAATCAACATTTCATTCAAAAATGCATTTCCACGATTTTCTGCTGACTGCAGAATTTGTCACTTAAGCCATTTTAGAGTGGTTAAATGTTTTTTTTTAATGTTCTTTTATATTTACACATTGCTTCTTTAGTTCAGAACTTCAACGAGTGAGGCTAACACTTCACATACACTAGAATGCAATAGTTACCCAAACAGCACAAATTATTTCAGTAAAATTGATCACCAGACCAGTCAAACCACTTAAACCACATTCAGATCTTCATTAAGATGGGCCAGAATTGTGGAATTGGTTGGGGCAGAACTCTAAAATTCCTCACCACAGATAAACTTTTCAGACAACAGTTCTGATATACACAAAGCAGACAGAAATGAAAGAGGACTTAACCAGTACTTAACCACAAGTCTGTGTGACCTGGATGAAGGTTTGGCTGCAGAATGAGAGGGTTGAGGGAATTTTTTGAGATAGAAATATTTGGCCAATTTTAGGCTTTCAGCTTTAGCACTACATAAAAGCAGCAAAATTTGGACACCAAGTTGACTTAATGTGGGATAAGGTAATATTTTTTTTGCTGAACTAGTATTAAAATGTTTTAATGATTTTTAATAATTAATTTCCAGATTAAATTGAACTCGTTGTCAGTTTGTATCTGTCTGGACCCACTTAAAGCCATAATCATGTAAATTCTGTCATTAATTTAATGTAGTTAAATTACAAATTATATTAATTTTGAATTTGCTGCACATCAAGAAAAGTAATCCTTTAAGTATAACTACTGACTTTTTAAAATCAAATAAATGAAGCTGAATGAACCATATGGAAACTGTGGTATGTAAGATACTTTACCTTTCTTTGTTTGGTGGCGTCTAACTTCACCAGCCAGTAAGAAGCCACTTTTGGTTTATGGTACTTCCAGTTGTTCAAAATCTGTCGGAAACAAACAATTATTTTGTGTTTATTTTGTATTAAATAAAAAATGAAAATTTCCTATTAGCTTCTCCCCTTTGACTGCATGTCAGTGCATTCAGTATGTATGTTTTCTCGATTATCGGCTAGTTGCTTTCAAAGTCAAGTCAAACACCTTTTTTTACTTGAACATTTTTAGTTTTTTAGTTAACTGACACACACACACATACATCAACACAGATAAAACTTGGAATAATCAAAGAGCCCATGGTAAAAGCCTTAATCAAAAGCATGTTCTGCAAAAGCGACTGTAATATGCACTGACCTTCCAAAACTAGCTTTCCCTAAAAGGATAAGAAATACAATAGCGCTGCAGTGCTCTTTTTTCTCTTTCATGCTAGAAAGTCTGGAAGGAAGGACCTTGAATTAAAACAATGGATCCACTCAGGCTTTGCTGGCCTCTTTTTTCAAATTTAAATAGTTCATAGATCGATCTGAATGTCTGAATACAGTGAGATTATTATAAATAAAGAATTCTGATTCTTAGCAGGCAAACTCTCTCCTTACTTCCCCCCCTCCCCCATCGACACATCATGCCTGCGTTCTTCAGCTAATATTCCTTTAACATTCTCCAGTGGACTTGTAAATCAGAAAGAATCTCTGACTTGTTACTACACAGAAGAAACGAAACATGGGCATGTTTAGAATGAAAGATGATGGCAAAGCACTCAGGCATTGATACGGTCGTAATCATTAAATTCATCTTCTTGGCCAAATCATTAATAATTAATTTAGACCTACATCCATTCCATACAAATCAGGGGGTTGTAAATTATACTGATGCACACAGATATCTAAATTACACTGCTCTACTTTCTAACTTGTGCCACTTGCAAGAGAGTTTCTCAAATGTAATTAATGGACTTCCTTTTCACAGTAATTTCGTTAGGAACGGGGAACCCTCTTGATATACAATCACTTCTGAAATGGGGAGTTTGTTTTCGTTTCTTGTTACGTGAGATGCACTGTAAATTCATAAGTGAGGGTTGGCTTTTTTTTTGTTAAATGTCTCCCTTTTGAACTGCAAGTGTAATAAAATGATATTGGAAAGGGTCTCAAACAGGTGCCGCTGCCCAGCTGTGTTTCCGCGGCAACAGCTAATAGCTCTCATTAACAATACAGGTGGACGGTTAATGACGCCACGTACAATGAGAGACAGTACTAACAGTACAGCCGCCTTGCTCACAAATGAGCAGAGGGAGCGTGGGGAGCAGGCAGAGAGCCAGCCGGAGGGGGTGTGGAGAGCTTGGGTGGGGGGAGGCCTGGATCCCACCTCTCTCTCTCTCTGGAGCTCCAGAACTGCTTTAATTCACCTCACTCAGAGCACCGAAGACCTTCACTTCTCTCACAGCGGCGAAGAACTTCACTTTGCTCACAGCGCCGCGGATCCATGACTCGCTCAGAGCGGCACACAAACTCACAGCGCTCACGATGTTGCGCAACCTCACCTCGTTCATGACGGCCTTCGCTTCCTCCTCACTCTTCCCCGGGAAGCGGATCCTCATCTCCCCCAACGCTGCAAGTGTCTGCCGCGTCAGCTCCGACTCCTGCTCTTTACTCCTCACGTTCAGCAGGGACTCCCCCTGCCGCACGCAAACACAAACACAACACAACACAACGCAATGAAGATGAATTAGCGAGTGCTGTCTTTTCCCTTCCGTCATCAGCTTTTCCTCCTTCGCAGTCTCTGCAGGCCCGGCTGGCTGTGGAGCTCAGCGAAGCAGGGATGAGGCCTCCGCAATTAGAGCCACACGTCTGCGTCTCAAACAGGGAGCGGTTATCGCTCAGCGGTGGCCCCTGGAGCCACCTGAGCCCCGAGTGGCCCCCCTGTGCAAGAGGAGCCCAGGTGACTGGAGGTTGGCTCAGCATGTCACAACTGTCAGGGTGTTAGACAGAGTGTGAAAGTGCTAGCGCTGTTTTGATGGTGGGATATCTTAACACACAGGGAAAAGAATGATTAAGTAGAGGCAGAGAGTTTGTGGGCTACTTGGATTAGCAGGCAGAAAAGAGAGTTTGAACTGATGTGAGAGGGTGAGAGCAAATGTGTGCAGAAGAGGCACAATACTTGGACAAGGTCATATCCTATGGCAATATAAGGAAGTGTACTTAGCTAGAGAGAGCCTGACTGAAGTGTATTCTCCACTCAACCCTGATCCAACAGCAGCAATTTAACAAATCATACAGGTCCACAGTGCACATGTCAAGTGCAATAAAGCAAGTGAAATCAATATAATTTAGGTAAAATATGTCTAATTGCTATTTATAATACAATTCTATAGCAAAAAGAGCTTCAAAGATGTGCATGAAAAAAAATTATGTCACACTGAACTGACTGTCTGGACTGCTACATTGGGGTCAAGGCTTGGACCAGGAGATCCACTTCACTGCTTCTTAAACGTTACAGTCTTCAGTATCACCTTCACATATCAAATTCAACTACAACGAACTAAGTAGCTTTGAACACACTTAATTTTACTGCTAAATATGTAACACCTGAGTATACATTTTGGCTAAAAATGTTGCTGGTATAACTGGATAAAAGGCAGCTAGCATAACAGTAATAGTGACACCACAGAGAGCTGCTTGGCCGATTTCGTTTTGCACTTTCAAATAGTTACACTTACACCATATTACACTTACACCAATTGTTCACTTCTTAAACTACGTAAACAGAATGCAACCAAAATCCAAGCAGCATTTTTATTTACCCACCATTACTTACACTTAAAATTACTTACCATTCACAGAACACCACACAAGTTTGTTTTGCCAAAGGCACTACGACTAATCGGTTTACAGTTAATCAAATTGAACTATTCTGAGCAGATATTATAAATAACCTTGGTTTAAGATACTCTGTTTTTGTTTGGTTTTACAATGCCTGAAGTGGAATTGTTTCTATCTATGTCTACAAGAGTGAAGCACTTTTGCACAATAAAGCTTTTTGCTTTTAACAGACTTTTTTTCTAAACTTTCTTCCTGGGCTAGGGTTCCTGAGGATACCGGATTTTAGGCATTGACCTTGACTATTCGACTGTTGCTCACAGTGCTGACTAATAGATTTACTAATCGACAACCCCTACTGGATGTCCAATATGCTTAAGACAGGATTAAATTATGATGGGGGTTATATAGCTGATAATATTAAATAAAATTATATATTGTCTAATAGACATGGCCCTACTTTCAGCTTTAGTGGAGTACTACTCATTATACAGGTTGCAAGGCTACAAAGGACATGAGCATCTGTGTGTATGTGTGTGTTAAACTTGCCATGTTGGAGTGGATGGTGCCCAGACTGCTGCTGTGGGGCACTCTGTGGGTGGAGCTGTTGCGGCTGAGGGAGTGTGAGCGCAGGGCGGTGTGTGGCCGGACTGGCGGTGTGGGTGGAGCTGAAGCCGCAGCCTGAGTTCCTGCCACACTGGTACTGCCCTTTACTATTGGACCTCTGCTCTCGTTGGTGGGAGACTGGCCGATCAGGGAAGAGATGGACCGTGGACAGGAGACTGAGCGGCGGATGAATCCCGAAAGAGCTGGAGAGGACGCTGAGCCCGCTCTTACTGGCTTGGGGGAAGGCTTCCAGTACACACGACCTGCAAGCAAAAAGAAAAAAAAAGCAAACACAATGTGAACAGATGTAAACCACTCCCAGTGTAGCACTCCCAGTTGTTGTTTTTTTTATTTTTTACCTGTGGTCACCGCCATATCCAAGCTGAAATCCGTCAACAGCTGTAAACTGCAGAAGCATCGAGTGCACACTTTGTTTGAGCATATTCACCTGTACATGCAATATTTCTTCTGAAATCCAGGACATCAATCAGAATATTTGCTCCATTAAAGCTTCTACTCTGGAAAGGCGTTACATTAGATGTTTGATTTGATTGCATTCAGCCACAAGAACATTAATTACATCAGGTATGGATGATTACCCAGAAGTGCTCTATAACTCCCGAAATCCCTGATGATGCGATAGCCACCCAGACCCCAGAATCCAACAGGGCACAACTTGCTTTGCTCTCTCTGGGTGAGGAGGATGGACCTTGCTCTGCTCCGCTCATTCAGTGCAATGCCAGCTACACAGCCAGATGTTACAGAATTGGCTGCAAGTGAGTTGAACTGTGTAATAAGTAGCTTGTGGTTAAAACCAGTCATGACTAAATTTGGGAGACATATCTGATACAAACTGGGAAGAAAATCCCCCTCAAAATCATTTACCCAGCAGAAACAGGCAACAGAAATTGGCTGCTGCTTTGGTTTGTTCAGTTTACTGCTGGTATCACATCATATTACATTTATTGGCACTGTACCTTCTAAATGCATAGCATTCACTTAGCAGAAGTAGGCAACCAATACTGAAAACCAACGTAAAATTCACAGTGAGGTCACCTTGTGCACAAGTTTGAATATTTAAAATAAAGTTATATTTTTATAGGAGTGGTGACACTGCTTGATCAAACCTTTGATCCTCCATGTGGCATTTTGGTGTTATTCACTATGCCATCTGAGACAGCAATGAAGCTTTTGACCTAAATAACTTAGCTCAGAGTGGGGATGACTGCTCTCTCAGACACAGACACATACGCTCTGAGAGGCCTGGACTGCCGTGTAAATGAAGTGTAGCATCAGAAATCCCCTTCTCCGACAAACTGACAAAGAGCATCGACTGTGGCTTTCATTAATCACAAAAGCATGTGTCGCTCTTACTGGCCCAGGCTGCCGCCGTCTCCGCAGCTCCGGATTAGAGCAGCGGCGGCTCTTGCCCACACACACCAGCCCGGCGCATACTGAAGCGTTGAACGACCTCCAGCTTGTCTGCCAGCCAGCAGGCCTTGCTGCTCCGCCTGCGAATCTTGAGGGACGGAAGTTGCCAAGTCGCACGCATTATAGGGGCTTAGCTTAGGCCACCCCCAGATGGGCATTCGAGGAGGGGTGGGGGTTGAGGGTCAAAGTCACTCCAGCACGACTCGCACTCCTGACTTGCTCACCCGTCAAATCTCAGCCAAATCACTGCTTTGTCCTTCATCATGGAGCTAATGGAAAAACTGGAGAGTCGGCCGCTTGTTCAAGCAAAAAAAAGAACCTATAAGCAACCACTTTGACTGTGTGACACTTTAATACATACTGACACATGGGGCGACGGCAAGACCTGGAAAGAGAGAGAGCTACGGCTAAAAAGAGCCATATTGTTTGTTTTTGTGGACTCTGGGGAATGCAAAAGTTTCAACCATCCTCATCAAGAAAAAAAAAAAGTCACAGGTTTTCAAAGGGTTGTTTTGTCCAGTTTTCAAGGTAAGCCAAAAGCCCTTCCCTGAAGATCTCCCCGAACTGCACTTCGCCCAAGCTGAGACCCCACTCTCTTTTTAGACTAGTGGACTAAAACACATCAAAAAAGCTCATTAAGGCTACTGTGTATGGGAGCCCAGAGAGCTCTCAAGCTATCACCCGCTACCGCTTTCCAGTCAAATTAAGAGCCACTGCACCGCGCCATCAGATCCTGTGACCCTAATTAAAAAAGATGGATTTTGCCTGTTTCATGTATTAATTAGGTAAACAAATGCATTATATTAGATTTACATCTGTAATTTAAGGTTTAACTGGGGAGCTAAAGCCACTGGATTGCACAACAGCACCCACAGTTGGTCTGGCCATAGAACAGCTTATGAGTCTATGTGACAATGGCAGAGGTTTGTTTAAGTAATTAAGGAGCTCTTGGTTTCATCTGGAAAGCATCAAGGGAAAGAACTCTGATTGAGGACTGTGATATGTAAGGAAGAAGGAAACAGAGGAATGTTTAAACAGCCTAGAGACTACTCTAACTGGCCCCTGCTGTATACTAGGGATAGGTGTGGTTATTCAAATTTGTGGATACATCAGAATCATCTCAGTTTTTGCTTACTTAATCAGTCTTTTATGTAACGCAGTTAGCCCATAGTATGGAAAAAAAAGATTAAATAAACCTAGTATTAACTTGGAAGTTTATGACCTACAATTTTATTTTAATGTCAATTATCTTTTTTCAGAGTTTGTTCAAAGTGAATCAAACTGCTGGACCATAATTTGAAAGAGGACAAGTTGTTTAACACAATGACACCAGCAGTGTCACATTTTAAGCGAAAACCACAAATGGATGAAAGCCACACATTCTGAAATTTTATCTGGATCCCTGCTGTTTTCTCCTGGAAATGTTGATATACTTTGCACAAGAGTAAATATCTTATTAAATTAATTAAACAATGACTTGCCATTAAAGAAACCTCTCAAGTTTCAGGACAATGGGAGAGCTATATGAGAGTTCTAAGTGCCAGATCTTTAAGTGGAGAGTAGTGCAACATGATGAATGTGTATATGTGTGTGTATATGTATATCCTTGCATTTGTGTACTCTATGCTATAATAGGTATTCAAATTCTATAATATGTATTCTTGCTTTAAAAGCCACCCTTTCAATAAGTGATATTTACATCTATTTTGTTACTTAGTTTATTTTGGTAGATTGTTGCTTGCTATGTTGTTTTACTGATGTTACAATATTGATTAAAAATTGTGATTAAATGTCTTTGCACAGTTATAACTACATTCTTTTGGGAAACAGTGTAGATTTAGGTGCAGGCTTTACTGAAAATAATCTATATCATGTGACTTTTTCCCAGTATGGGTTGGCTTTACTTTTGGCCTAGAGACGAAGACCTGAGGATAAACTTACTGGAGCGCTCTGACGATTTTTGCTTGTTCTCCGGCACCTCCAGGGAGACCTTTTTCTCCTGGAGGTCATTGGCACTCTCCTCTTCCTCGTCAGCATCCGAGCCGGAGGTGCTGCTGCCGTTGCAGCTGCCCGAGGTGTCCTCGTAGTCCCGGTGCCTCCTGGGCACCTGGGTGCTCTCAGGCATGGAGGACAAGGCCTAAAGAGAGACAGACAGGCAAGCCAAATATGTCCAAGGGGGAAAAGATGATGTTAGACCATGTCAGCGTGTGGGCTGATACACCTTTCAACCCGACTCCAATTAACGTTTGTCATCGGCACTAGCTAAAGGTGAGGGGTGTGGAGGGGGTGGGATGGGGTGAGAACAAAAGGGGGAGAAGGAGGGAAGGTGGGATTGTGACACAGCCCTCAGTGTGTGCATCGCTGACAAGCACAATGTTGACTCGACTATGATTAATGCCACGACAGAGACATGTTAATATAGTCTAAAGAAACTCAGCACAGATACCAGCTTTCACTGTCATGCACTCAGAAGCATGAGTTTATTTTTTCCGTTTGAATAAAACTGGATAGAGTGGGGACCAAACACTAACTGAACAGAATACCTAGACCCAAGCTCTGGTAAGAGTGCCCTATTAGCATTAATAAAGCATTCCCATCAGTTGTTCAACAGCTAATTTAGCTTGTCTCTCTCTCTCTCTTTTTTTTTTTTTTACAAAAAATAACACGCAGTAAAGCATCACAGGCACAGGTTTAAACAAATCAATTAGAGAAAGAAAATGGAAATTTTAACAAAAAGAATGAAGGGGATACACTCAAACATCTAGCTCATTTGATTGTGCTGGTTTCCGTGGCATCTCTGGGTGTTTGAGGCTTAAGACCCTTCATTTCAGTCCCATCTGATTTTTCCAGATGGCCCATAATTCACCCCTGGGAGTCTGTGTTTCCATCAGAGCACTCAGCGCCGTGTGCCGAAAGGTCGTCAAAAAAAAAAGAAAACACTCAGCATTGTCAAAAGTGACGGGCACAAATTAATTTCAACCGAAGTCAATTGTGTAAGAAATGGTAGTTAGCCTTGTGGGCTTAATGTGGTTGAAAAGGCAGCCCTTGCCCATCAAGCTGAGCATTAGGCGTGCCTGAGGATGAGGCTTACCTTCGGCCCCCTCTGTCTCGACGTATTCCCCATCAACTTCTCATCATCCAGCTCACACTGCTCCAGCAGGTCCAATATGTCCTCTTCCTGTAGACACACACACACACACACACACACACACACACACACACACACACACACACACTCTCACACACACTCTCACACACACT
>JBBMFX010000035.1:12114665-12124708 GCA_037832545.1 Rhabdalestes septentrionalis | reverse complement strand
TGTGTGTGTGTGTGTGTGTGTGTGTGTGTGTGTGTGTGTGTGTGTGTGTGTGTGTGTGTGTGTGTGTGTGTTGAGAATGTTTGCGGCGACCAAACGATTCAGTGATGTGACTGTTTCTCCTTTTTTTGTTCTGTTTCTTCTGCAGGGCCCCAGCACCACAGCCCAACTCCCTCCTGCGGCGAGTGAGACAGAGGGCCGCCCACTGGTTTCGCTCTAAACCGCTGTGTGCTTTTGCACATGAATGTGTGTGTTGTGTGTTTTGTAGTGTATATATTTATGTACTACATATTCATATATTTATAAACTGCTCATTTTGTATTTGCCATATTGTTGCACAAAATGTGGATTGTTACAGTCAATCAGTCAATCAAGCAAGAATTTCACTGAAGACGCACCTTTACACTGTAGATAAATCAGTAAATCTTTCAGTCCTTGTATGTTTGTGCTCCCATGTGCGAGTCCTTTGGAAACACACCTCGGCTCTGCCTCCTCTCACTGAGCACACATCCCCCCCAGCAACCCACCCTTACAGGTCTAATTACTCGTCTGGCTGCCGGTTACAGTTTAAAGTGACAGTTCAAACAAAAATCCATCACAACTATCCCTGTTTACAGTTGCCAATCTCGGTTCTGATGAAAACGGGCAAAATAACTGAACTGCAGGTATAGATACATGTTTTTATCTATGACAACAATATGTAATAAAGTATCATTAAACAAGCGTGTCTCTTTCAGTGTGTTTGCAAAAGTCTTTGTGAGAAATTCACATTCTCTATAGTGAACACACATTTTAATGCAAAGTTCCCATTTATTTCTGAATTTAACATGCAATATAAAATGTGGTTTGTGCAAAATTGCACACTTTATTCGTTTTTATTGGAATAATACATTTTAAATCAGCATATTGATAAATACACACTAAAATATAGCACAAATTGCCATGTTTAAGTCTGTTCTCTGTAAAGGGTGTTTACACTTAGAAGTTCTTTCATGTAATACCACTAGTTGTGTTCCAACTTATATAACTGTAAGCAAGCAGTTTGCCCAGCGCTGAAATGACTTAGTAGTCTAGTAGCTCCAGTGCAAAACAACACGCATGCCTGCGCTGATTGACATATCTTCACAGGCTACATTTGGAGGATGGGGGAAATCCCATGAGACCTCTTGCAAAAAAATTGCTTTAATCCAGCCTAAACATCTGGAACGAGCCTAAATGTGGCCTTACCAACCACAAACTGAACTGAATCAATTACATTTGGACAGCACCTGCAAAGTTAACCGGCAGGAACAATGACAGCCATCATGTAATTAATTTCCAAAATTTTAATGAATAGACTAATTATCAGTTATCTAATATTTAATGAGAGGCAAATACAAAAATTCTCGTTTCCTAGGGCGGCACTTGAGGAAAGGCAGCAAGTGGGAAGAACAGCCGCCTCAATGTAGACTCATTCATCCCCCTACTCCCCCGTTGACAAAAAATTTGGTTCACACCCGCCCTTAGGGCCCCCCTACCCCACTCCCCACCATACTCGTTCAGTTGCTTGACGTTGGGAGCAGCTAAATTATGCTTCGCCTCGAGCGGCAACATGTCACGCGCCTGCTTTGTCTTTGAGAAACACCAAACATGAAATATGAACCCAACCCAAGCCTAACAAATATTTATCCAAACCTGGCCAAACACAACATGAATTCCATGGTTTGGACAAATGTTTCAAACCCTAATTCACTCCTTTTTTCAGTCCAGCAGCTGCATTTGTGTGTACATGAATTTGTGTGTTTGTGTGTTTGTGTGTGTGTGTGTGTGTGTGTGTGTGGGTGCATGTAGAATCCACAAACAAGAAGTAAGGCCGGCTTTAATGAGGCCGAACGCGGTGAGCGGTCTGCCACCCCTGTACAGCAAGGCTTGCGAAAGCCACCACGTGAAATTCATAACCATAATAAACACCCTCCCAGTCAGAGTCCACCCTCACGGACGTTTGTTCAGCGAAGCCTCCCAAACATATATTTTATCCAAGTTTTCTCCCCTCTCTCTCTCTCTCTCTCTCTCTCTCTCTCTCTCTCTCTCGCTTTCCTTTCTCTCTCTCTTTTTTTCTCTCTCTATCTCTCTCTCCCTATCTCTGTGTTACTCTATCTGTGTGTGCCGCCCTGAATCTCTCCCTGTCCTTTTGCCTTTGCATTATTCGTCATGCCAGCTTAACAGCTCCAGTGTGACCAGCTTCTGGAAAGGCTTGAAAAAAAGGGGAGAAGGAAAAAAAGACAGAGAGAGAGAGTGAGTGAGAGAGACAGAGAAAGTGAGTGTGCGGGAGAAAGGGCCCGGGGGGCAATGATATCGGTGTTGCACCACAGCATTTGACTAATGGGTGTTTGCATCCCTCCGGATTCCTCCTGACCTCTGGAGGGGGCTATCCTTCCTAGCAACAGCAGCCTTAGTCAAATCAGTAGGCACACAATTAGCAATGCTAACGGCGAGGGTTCACAAAAGTGCAAAAGAAAGCATGGCTAACCGCATCTAGTGCAGATTGCGGATGATGTGCGAGAGTGAAGGTTTCTCGAGTTACGTTTTGAGTACCCCCCCAGCCGCCCTGGCTTGTGTAAATGGCCCAAATGTTTTGAATGTCAAAGGGAAGTAAAAAGCGGTGTTGAAAACTCAGGGAATTAAGATAAGGATCGCAACAAAAGCTGCCTTTCTCTCTCTCTCTCTCTCTCTCTCTCTCTCTCTCTCTCTCTCTCTCTCGCCACAATGCTGTCTGCCTGACGAGTTTGAGCCGTGTGCTGGAGCTGTTCCGCCTCCTACTGTGTTCGCCTCACGCATATGACGAAGAAAGAGGGAAAGCAATGAAGAAGTACCGAGAACGATTTTAGCAGGTGTGAACTTGGAAGCGCCGGTGTAAATATTACAGCACGATTTAAATAGCACTCTCTCGACTGCTTCAGTTTTTTTCCCCTTCTTTTTGGCCTCGATTCATGCGGTGTTTTTTGGGAGTTAATTGAGAGGCAGAGGAAGCTACACTGCTATGCAGGGGTGTTTTTTCTTCCCTGTGTGTGTGTGTGTGTGTGTTTGTGTGTGTGTGTGTTTGTGTGTGGACACCAAATCAATTATGTTTGCCATCGAAGGATAAACTCGCCGAAAAAAATATGAAAATCCTGCCAAAAAAACTTAATTATCAATAAACTTTCCAGGCAATATAAATGCCAGGCAGGAGAGCAAAAAAAAATCTTCTGTTACATTCGTACAATATATCATCTATCTTTCACATGGAGTGTACATATGTGCATGAAATTGATTTGGGACAAAGTTTCATTCCCTTGTTAGGTCTGCAGGCGCTGGAGGAGCAGAGGTGGGGGTGGGGGGTGGGGGGGTTGGGGGGGTTTGGCCCCATATTCTGAAGCCAGGCAGGAAAAGGCCTTGCTAACACCATTAGAGGCTGAGGGCTGAGGGCTGAGGGCTGCGGCTGGCGTGAGAGAAGCGGCCTAATCTGTGCTGACACAAATAATGCAACCCAAGACTCTCTGATGTGAGCCATGTTCATCTCTGTTGTTTTTTGTTTGACAAAAATGAATTTTAAAGCGTCTGTGTTATCTTAGAATTGGTGATTATTTATACAATTATGAAAGGCAATTAAATAAAAGCACTGTAATACTAATAATATTATTATTTTTTATATTAACAAAAAAATATATATAATTAGTAGTAGCAGTATTGATAATATACCTCATCCTCTTTATTATTATTATTGTTGTTGTTTTTATTATTATTATTATTATTATTATTATTATTATTATTATTATTATTATTATTGTTGTTGTTGTTGTTGTTGTTGTTACCATTATTACCACGATTATTATTATTGTTGTTGCTGTGGTTTACAAGCAAATTTATCATTATAATGAATTTGCACAATTTCAGTTTTATTTGACTTAATTTTTCAAATTAATAGAATTTTTCAAATTAATAGAAAAATATTTGTTATTTTTGACTATCATTAAAAATGACGTACCTGATACAAATATAAATTGCACAAATATATCATCATGAAACAAAAAAAGGTATTTGAAAAAAAATGTATTCCCTAAGTGTACAGACTGTACCTACCAATGTATCTGCCTTAATGCGCAAAGTTCCAGAGAGTCCATGCTGCCTCTGCTGAGATCGAGCTTGGAAATGTCTCTTAACTAATCACTCAAAATCGGAAATAAATGTTCGCTGCCGTAAATGTAGCGTGAAAGAGAAACAGCTTTTTTTCCCCCTCTGTGCGGAACTTGCGGGGATGTTAATTGATGGGAGTTTGTGGTGGGCTGGTAGTAGCACCGAGGGATCATTATCGCTGAAGTGTAACGACTGCATCTACAACTGTTTGCATTCTTTCCCCAATTCAGCGAGGCTCCGAAAAACCTGCATGGAGACAGACAGAGAGCCGCAGAGAAACACCAGTGTCATTCAACGGCTGGTGGATTCAAGCCCAGGTACAACCATGTCAACTATCACTCCAACAAACAAAGAATGCACAGTAGAAAAAAAATCCCTGTCCACTTAAACTTTCGAGCTGCTAGAAGGAAGCAGATTTACTCTGAGGGTTTACGCAAAGGCAAAAACAAATAATTATCCCAAAGGCATATTACAGAGTCAATTGGTGGTGGTGGTGGTGGGGCGGGGGGGGACTGGAAGTTGTAGTAAAAAAAAAAAAAAGCCCAGTATTTTGGGTTAAAGGATTTAGGTCATGCCTTAACTGGCTGACATCAGTATGGGAGAGAAGAAAAACCTGACATGGAACTTTCTGGATCACGCACTCACACACAAATTCTGTACCCACACCCTCCTCATCCCAACCGCCACACCCCCAACACCTAAAAAAAAAAAAGGAAAAGAAAGAAAGAGTTTCAGCGATCGTGGGCCCCAGCCATTGCTGAACCTGCAGTCCTGACCTACATTTGCCTGTGAATTGTAGAGAGAGAGAAGAGGGAGACATACAGAGAGAGAGAGAGAGAGAGAGTCCTTGCCGCGGAATGTAGCGTAAGCAAAATCAGGCTTGTGTTTACGTGATCAGTCAAACTCGAGAACCGTGTGGAATTTACCCGTTTATCGCCACTGTCACACAAAAGACCCTGTTTTTTAACATGACAAGCACCAGACTGCCCCTCGTTGTTCACCAGCAACCACCAGTCAAAGACAAATGCTTAAGGGTAGGCGAGATGGCAGTGTGTTATCATTATTGTGATTAATTATATCACATGCGCTTGTCTTTGCATCGTCAGCATTTCTAGAACACTGAGCGACTACAACTATCACAAAAATGACAAATTTCAACGGGTCCTAACAGAGCCTGACAACAGAATCAGTGTATAGTCAGTGCATAAACTGCGTAGAAATAGGTAGCTGATTGGATGTTGACAATTTATGACATCACTTATTTTATTCATTTATTTTCCTCTTGTTTTTTCAACTTTTAAAATTGGGATACTATTATTTTTGCAGGAGCATTTTTCCCACAAAAGTAGATTTTGATCCATAGTGTCATGTTTCCCTGCGTCACCCATCCTTAAAAATGCCACGAGTTTGTTGCCTTAAGGGAATATACACTCAAACTTGCAATATAAATACACACCCTCTAAAGCTGGAGCTTTTCAGATTAAACTACTTCTCTATCAAATATAAAACCTACGCAAGAGCACTGGTTGACAATGCAAACATGAATGCTGTGCATTTGTAAGCTGCAAGACCAAACAAGATGTCAAAGTCTATTCTCCATTCCCTCAATTCAATTTGATGCTGACTGTGAAATTACTGTTATTGTAGGTTCTTCCAATCTCAACACAAACAATACCAAAAAAAAAATGCCATTTGTGGTGTCTATTCCAGGAAAACTGATTTTCTTTCTTAGAAATAAGCAAATAAACAAATATATGTTGTTGTTTTAACCTTAATGTGCCTGGGTAACTGCCTTGAGCTCTAAGATCAACAAACCCAGGTAAATGCAATGTGGACGCGGTTGTACCTCCAGCAGCCAAGGCTTGAGCTTGCGGTCCAGGATGATGTCAAAGCCCAGGACCTCGAAGCAGACACTGTCGCTCCCTGGTGGTTGTCCTGGCCGGCACATGCGGTAGGCGTGCAGGACATGAGGCTCGGCCACGATCAACGTTTTCACCACCAGCTCCTGCCACAAAGCACATACACACAGACACAGGTCAAGCTGAAACTTGTCTGAAAAAGGACATTATTTCATATTTTCTTGCATTTTGTTGCTCTTTTTTTTAATAAAAAGCTTCAGTTAGAACATTGTGTTGTGCCAAAACAGTATTTTAAACATTTTCTAACCTCTCTTTATTACTTTTATTATGAATTGTATTGTATTCAAATATGCGACAACCTCCCTCTTCCCCCATTTCCCTCAGGAGTTGTAAAGCCTCTTTGTTCAGTGTAGAGATCACTTTCGGCACTGGGCCTGGGGGGGATCCACTCGGCTACAGTGCTGCTGCTTGTGCACCCACTGAGTAATAGAGCGGCATTAGCGCCTGTGCTGCCTAATGGGACATGGTCAGCTTAATGTGTCAGGCAGACAAGCTGGTGCAGTAAGGCAGGGACGGAGCGTCAGTTCTGGGCTCAGGGCTCTCTTATCAGCGCCCAGGCAGGCTGGGGCTCTTCTGGAGGGAGCAGGCGGGAGGTTTGAAGGCCAGAGAGCAGGGCGTCCTGCGGGGGATCCTGGGGGCTTAAGGAGGCACTAGTCCAACACTGCCAGGTACTGAGAAGCAGGCCAGAACCCGACGCGAGAGCCCCACGAAGAACAGGGAGTAACAGTGTGAGTGTGTGTACGTGTGTGTATGTGTGTGTTTGTGTGTGTGTGTGTGTGTTTGTCTGCATGAGCCCAGCATGTGTCCTCCTCGGAGATGAATGAGTGAATTTATATAGCCCGTGGCCAAGCTGCAGCTTAGCAAGTTTTTAGCTATTCATAACACAGCCTGACCTGTTTTAACATCTTGAACAGAAATTAAAGTAAGAATTTATCATTTATAAAATTCTCCTCAATGTAGTGCAGTAGGTCTGATGGTGAAGAGAGAATTATATTGCAACATAATACTGCAACTGCAATATGCTTTTATGGGTGACCCACTGAGTCAAATAAACTCTTTAAAATGTACCTTCTCAGTGAATCAACGGTGATAGTTTATATCATGATAATGTATTAAATTCTCTCATTGGTCTTTGTAGTAAGCAACTGAAAGACATACCCATTTACATGCATTTTGTTCGAAAAAATTTTAACACATTTGATGTATTTTCTCGAACTATTTACACGTACATTCTCAGCTACACGTAGCTTTTTTCAAATAAAATATTTTAGAAGCATAGCACGCTATACATCATGCCCACCCATAGTGCAGCTACAAAATCAAACAGGATGGAGAGGAAAAAAGCTGTGCGTTCAATGAAAATAAGGGCAGGGAGAACCACAGGGAAAAGAAAAGCAGCGGGTTTGGTGTTTACAATCAGAGACTTCTCATTCCTGGAGTAAACAAACTTGGAGAAACAGAGAGCGCCGACAGACGCTTACAGCGTGGATCTGGGATGAGGACAAAGGGTCAAGGAAAATAACAGAATGAATCAAACTGACAAAGAGTAGGAAGGAAAAAAAAAACAAAAACAAAACAAAATTCAGAGGCAGAGGTGTCAACATGCTGACAGGAAACAGAATCCTTCTGAGCTGAAGACACAGGAGAGGGCGAGGGTCAGGAGGAAAGGGCAGATAGAGGGATGAGTGAAAAGGCAATGTCTTCATGGTGGCAGAGAAGAGGAACAGGACAGCAGGATGGTTGTATAATCACAGTAATCGAGAGGGAGGTGGAGGACGGTGAGACGACAGAGACAGGTTGAAGCCTCCTCTTAAAGCGAGGAATGGTATGCACACACATAACGGGGAGGAAGGGAAATGTCTGCTGAAGGATGAGCTAGTAAAAAACACAGACAAAAATAGAGGTGGTGACAGAGGAGAAAAAGAATGACAGCTCAAACCATAGCCTGAACTGCAAACACAGACCAAGGGAAAGTTCCCCTGGGGTACAGCGGTAAAAGCCGCCATTATATTTGACGCAAATGAAGTAACAATGGACGCGCATGACGGCAGCTTAATTAAACACGCATAAACATTACCCAGTCATAGACATGCTATACATTTCTAACACATGTATAGCGTGACCAAAACTGGGTAAACATTTAAGTAACTGGCTGTGTATGATGACATTTCAAATCAATAAACACCGCTCTTTTCCCATGAAAAAAAAGTGATAAATGTCTGAGGGTAGAAGAACTTACAGAAACATCCCCCCAGAATTTGGCAACATCGTAGTCATTGGTGCGGAGAAATTCTGTGAACCAGCCAATGGACCTCTTGCTGCCTTTGTCCACTGTCTCATCCCTCTCAAAGTTCTCATTGTGTTTGTTTACAGAGTAATTTGTCAGGTGCATATACAGCTGATTCTGGAAAGAAGACACAATATCATGTCAGGAATCACATACAATAAAATCCAGGTACAAAGGATTAGAATATTTGTCATTGTTATGTTTATATTCAAGACTACATTTTGTAAATTACAACACACTTCAGCAACAAAGGCTAATTACCATTATTGTAATATGTTTAAAAAAAAAGGATGAAACCACTGCTCCAAAAGCAACATGCAGCATGCAAGCGGATACTATTACAATACTGATACTGTCTACTAGATTTATTTTTGACCCACAAGTCCAATAGAAGTCAAAATTGTCCCTGCAGCTCAAGCCACATCCTGTTCTCCAGTAAGGAGGCACAGATGTGGATTAGGACATACAGTGAGTTATAAATCAAGTAGCTAAATACTATTTTATTTTGACAACAGGCTCTTCGCAAACTGCTTCAGAAGTAGGAAGACTGATCCAGAATCAGTTTTTGTTGCAGTGACAGACAAAAATGAGTGGAATCAGATCCAATGTAAGTCTTCTCCAATCCTGCTGTCATTGGAAAGCTGTGATATTCTCTTTGTTTTGTTCATTGATAAGCCTGTATGACTTAAGAAAGCTTTTGGGGAGAAATTTACAGAAAAGATTTGGGTGAATATTTGCTTCTAGTGTTTATTAACACTGATAGCCTCAGCGCTGTGACATAATCTGAACTCTGAATATGTATTTGCTTATCAGGAACTATCCTTTTAAGGGACTATGATGCTAAAAGTGGACTGCCTAATATTCTTGTATTTTTTATGATATCTGGCCAGGGTTCTCACCAGGTTGGACTCGTTGGGGGTGTGGTATTTCTCTGTGCCCATTCGTACCAATCCATCATTGTAGAGAAAAATGCGTAGAGGGTCACAGGAGGTGACCAGGATGTAGATTCGAAGATCAAACTTGTAGCCCTCCATTAGGAAGGGCTTGTCCAAGTACTCCTGCACAATAAAGTGGTCCTGCGCTGGGAGTTTCTCACAATTCCGAATCAGCGATATCCTGGGAGGAGAAATTCATAAGATTCAAAGGGGAACCCATTCCAGAAAAGTGTCCCATACATATTTAAGAAGCTGTTAGGGTGTGCTTGTGTTGAATATGAATCTCTGCACCATAAAGGAAGGACTGGGCTTTATTAAGTTGACTGCCTCTGTTGCTGGTCTCTAGACCATGACTAGTCCCAGGTTAATAGGACCAGACGTCTTGGTCCATTTCAAACCTCTGCAACCATTTATTTGCTTTGGGGTGCTTGTCGCCGGCACTCAGACGTTATGGTACACAGATGACGGTACGTGCCAATGGACGAGCACATGAAGAAGTGAAGTGGTGGGTGTTTTGCAAACAGGGGGCCTTAGAAAAACCTCTTCAGGCAGTAAAATATACTGCCATCAGGCAAAGTTAGCTTAATTGGTTATATACTTTTCCTACTCTGGTTTACATGAGTCTGAAATGTTTAGCCGAGGCTATAACTTTCCGGGTCCGTAGGCACCAAGCCTCTCACAAAAGGCTGGGGGGGGGGGGGGGGGGAAAGGTTTTTGAGTTCCCGTTCCTTTTTTCTGGGACCTCCTCGAGTC
>JBBMFX010000035.1:12094995-12110383 GCA_037832545.1 Rhabdalestes septentrionalis | reverse complement strand
TTTGCTACATGATAAAACTGATGTCCATTTCCCCAAAAATGGTAATAACTCATTTTCGCCCAAAATTGATGTTACGGCCTTTTGCCTTTGCACGGCAGAACACCAAGGCTCTCATTCTGATCAGAGAAGGACACCCCATAATCAGGATCCTCCAAAACATCGTCTTCTGTCTCTGACACTTTCTACTCTATGTCATGTTCACTTTCAGTGCTGTGACAGAGCCTCATTGCCAAGATACCTTTGCTTGGAGGTCATTTTGAATTGAGAGAGAGAATAAAGAGAGAACAAAGAGAGCGCACGTTAAAAATACGCAACAATAAGGCAATCACAGCACATCTGTTATGAGAAAACAGACATCTGAATATCTTTGCTTTAACACTTATGTATGCGATCGTAAAGTGACAGTAAAATCGAAAGTTGTAGCCAAGTACTAGAACCCACAGTGTGCAACAAGTCAGGCAAGAGACGCCGAAGACAGAGCCAGCGAGAGACAGGTAGACACAGAAAAAGGAACAGCAGTAGTTCCAGACAGAAAAAGAAACAGTAGTAGTTCCAGACAGAGAGCACCAACTCTATTTGTAAGCTATTTATAGTCACCCCTAGGACTCACAGGTACTATGGGTGACTCCATAATTACTAGCCGAGACCTTGAGGAAGGTCTGACCCATCGGAGAACCTGCCCTTGGCGCCGATTTATGGAAGAGAGGTGAAATTAAAATGAGCTCCAGCATACAAAGTGCTTTCGTCTCTCTACTAAACGACGTCATTTAGACCCTGGCTCACGCGGCACTTCCACGGCAGCTTATGTCAGCAACCATCTTTCATAGCAGGACCAAAGGCGAATGCAGTCACACACAAGAAGAGCCGCACGCTGTTGCCTGGCCACAGGGCTGTGACCTACCCGTGACCCATAGCTCCGTTGGCGGGCTTCACAATGAACGTCTTCTGCTTCCGCTTGCGTTTCAGCTCCTTCACGTAGTTCTGGAACTGAGTGTACTCAGCCGGGAAGATCCAGGTTTTGGGGATGAAGCTGTATTCCTGAGGCTGGTTTTTAATCATCCTGACCAGGAAGATAAAAAAAATCAACAAAAGGAAATAGTTAGCCCTGGAAAAAAACAGTTTTCTCGATGACAAATGCGTGGGTATTCAGCTGTTGCTATACTCTTGTGCAGAGTAAAGCGGCTTTTGTCCTTTAGGTAAGAATGACTTACTTGGCCATGTTCCTCGCCAGACAGTCTTTCCGACAGATTTCCCCCATGCCTGGGAAATGGTTAATTCTCTGTGGGAAGACATGAGGAAAATAATAATAGCTGGAAGGCATTTTGAAATTCACCTCTAAGCGGAGAGAAAAAAAAAAAAAAAAAAGCACATTAAAGCTAAAAACTTCAAGTGAGACTACTATGTTCTGACATTTATGCCCAATTACAGACTCAAAACAAAAGGTGATTGCGAGACCTTTCTTAACCCTTATTTGGTTTACCACATCATTTTTAATTTAAAACGCAAAAAAGACGATCAATCTCGACTCCAAGGGCCAAAGTAATTGGTTCTGCATCAGAGCCCCTGCAATTGTAGGTAGTGACAGATGAATGAATTGCTTGAATGCAATGAGGAGGAGAAGGGAAGGGGTATAAAAAAAGTGGGGTTTTCTGTATTCTTTGAGCAAATGAGGCTGAACAGGGACGTTAATTAGGCCTCTATGAACTGCAGCTTGACAGCAAACTTTCAGAGCAAATCACAGGAAGGGAGGAGGGGGAAAAAAGCCAAGAATGTGCATTTTAGCAAGTGTGAAAGGAATCTGTGATTATCCGGATGAGACAGCCATAATGAGGACAGGCCTACTGGAAACACTCTGCAGAAAGAGAGCTGAAAGCACGGCAGCGAATCAGAAGGATGTCGCAATTGGGGAAAATCTAACCCATTTGTTTGGAGTATTTTTCTTTCTCCCAGTAATCCTGTGATATATGAAATCGAGAAACGGAATTTTCATCGCCAAAGAAAATGCTGCTGACTGCAGGAGATGCATTTAAGCTGCTTTTTGATGACCAAACCTGAGCCAAAGTGACATAAAAATGAAGCCCAAAATGTTATGGGTTCTTCAAGGTCTTTTAAGGGTTTGCAATCAGAATAGTTATTTCTGCTCAACCCTAAGCCTGCGGTAATATTGTGAAACGCATAAAAACCCTCTAAACAATTTGCCAGTCCATTACTTGGTAGTGTATTAATGTACATATTATAAAGTGTTGTAGTACAATTATGTATGTAAATATCACATTATCTGAATATATCTGAATATCTCAGTATGTTACCTTCATCAGTTTGGCACACACTCTTATTCTGACAACCAAACATTTCATCATATGAAAGTGTTAAGGATCTTGCTCTGGATCTCCTGTTGGTGTAGCATGAAGAAATAAACCACAGTCTACTCTAAGGGGGACAACGATACTCCAGTGACTAACGGGGCCAAACGGCCATATTCTTTCCTCCAATATAATGAAATTTGATTCAGGTTATTGAAAAACAGCCAACTGATTTTCCATATAGGAATTTAAAATGGTAGTGTGGGCCAGTAAAAGCAAAAAAGCAGCCACACAAAGTGAGGTCCAAAAAGTGAGGTTAAAAAAAATAAATAACAAAAATCAAACCTGGCCATAAAATTAATGAATCGTATATTATGTTTTACTTCTAGTAGGACCCTAGGAGATTTTGTGGAAATTCTTAAACACATTCAATGTTCTTTCAGCATTTACACAGCAGCAGTTCAAGGAAATTTCACATAACATCCTTAACACCTACTAACGTACTAACTTAGCAACAGGGCATGGGGGTCTTACAGTATGCCAAAAAGTAATTTGTACATATTCTCAGCACTCAGTGCACATAAGCTGGCTCTACCACTCATCTAGCCTGTTAGCCCTTTAGTAACCTCTCCATATTCTGACAAACTGATACGTTTTAAAGCAAAAATGATTTCTGAAATTTTTAATATTAAATAAACATGCAGCTCTGAGAAAGAGTAACACAGCCATCTCTTTCTCTCTGCATATGGACAAAATGATGGGATTAAAATATTCCTTGCAAAATTGGTCCCTCTTTCGCACCACAGACCAGTTTCATGTAAAAATTTGTTACGGTGTAGATACAACTAAAAACAAAGTGCGTAAAAATACGCAGCTCCCCAAAGACGTACGTTTTTTGCTCATTTTTGCTAGCTTGTTGCCCCAAAATTTTGATGTATCGTATCACATGACCGAGACAAGTGTTTTGTTTCAAAGTAAAAGACCTTTCAGACTCTGGAAAATGACCCAGTGGTTGGTGATTTCTATCTCAATAGTTCAAAACACTCATGTAGCATGGGACCAGGGAGAGATAGAGGCGCAGTCACGGATTTCCATGACTCAAATACTTTATATAAACACAATGAAATCTTGAGGAACACATAGAAAACCAGAACTGACCAGAAATGTAACAAACACAAACACAATCCTCTGGAACTGTGATTGTACACAGTGCTTTCAGTCAAATACACAGAGAATGTTTAGTTAGGGTGGTCATTTGCATGTTGCGGTCTTTCACAATATCGTTACTACAAAAGCCAGTGCTGTGATCATTTTTAACAAATGATATATTCTTGTGCAAAGAGAAGAGAAAACCTCACCCAGGGATCATCTGGAGCTCATGAAGCCACTCTCCCCACTAAACTGACCCTCAAACATGTGCATTCACACACATTCACACAAAGCTCTTGCTATATTTCAACAGTCACTTTACGTTTTATGTGAATTTAACATGACTATTCAACATAACCTTCAAGGTCTCATTGACTCCCCTCCCTTAGCCTCCTTTCACTTCAGCCTGTTTCCAGCTGACATGCGGAAGTGTGTACATGGAGCTGTACCTGGTAGTTCCTGAGCTCAGCGATTTTCTCATGCTGTACAGCAGAGTCGTTCCAGATGAGGTTAGCTGTTTCATCCTCGTCTCTGGTTTTATGGAAAGCTATTTCCCTGATCGCAATACGAACTGTAAAAAAAGAGTTTCATATTAATAATAAATCATGTGTCACACATATGTCAATACTAATTTACAATACATTTCAAACCCCTGGGGACTCCACATTTTTCATAATGTTCGTATTAAACTGAATTAAACAGAACTTACTGTGTAAAATAGAAAGATGTACAGATCTTATGTACTTTTGTATTGGAATCTACAAGAGAGCTATGTGGCAAAAATTTATTCAGACTGGCCCTTCAGTTTTTGTACTATATAAGTACTCTTTTTTCAAGGCTGAGTTCTGAATTTGTGAATAAGTCACATTATTCATCAATCAGTCTCATGGAGGACGAAGCACAACGCCGTTTTGAAGTACAGCCAATGCACGGTTGGGTGAGTTACAATCAAACTAATTACTTTACATAAATAAAGAGTAAAACAAAACAGTAAAACAAATATGCCAGTGCTTGGCAGTCTGCTTTTACGGGCCATTTTCACTAGACATATTTGTTTCAATGCGTGTATTTTTTTGTATTAAAGTTAGAACAAAAAAAACATAGAGCTGTACTGTATTAAATCTGTTTACATCTTTTCTATGGGCTGTTTCAGAGAGCACAAAAAACCCAAAGAAGATAAAATGTCCCAAAACTTTTGCATATTTTTACAGGCTGTGCTTTCGGAGTGACATGTAATAATTCCATATGTACATTGGAATAATTCCATATGTAAATACTACAAACAGTAACATATTCCAGCCATTCCATTTACGTGGATGACCCTCCATTAAATATCCAAGTAGAGTACTTGTAGCTGGAGAGCATTAGATCTTGCAGATGAAATGTTCAAAAACCGTATTTACCACCAGTTCACCAGGTGCCATGTAGCCTCCAGAAATGCCTTTTTCAAAGAGATAAATGAATGGCCTATAATGTATTCAAATCCCGGTGGTAGCTGAAAGCCTGTGATAGGTGGCGTACAAATTTGGACATTAATCCAATGACTATTCATTATTACTAATGAAAAATTCATATGCCCTAACGAAACAGGGTATTACTTATTTCTCCGGTCCTCCAAAACCTTAAAGATGCTACTGCTAATGTTGTGTAATCACACTTTAGCCTCAAAAAGAATTACTCCTTGCTTCCACCTCGATTGTTCATGGTGGTTAAAGTGTTATTTCAAACTGATGCTCGACTCAATTAGCTAATTAGCCCAGGAATGTTAGTGCTAAAACATGTTTTGGGTTGTAATACGATCTCTACTGCTGCAGTATAAACCTCATTCAGCTGATAAACCTCATTGTGTCATTACCACTTAGACTAGAGCACTTTAAAGTCCAATTAGTGCTCTGTCGGGGGACCTGACAGTGCTGATGGGTAAATCTTTATTTGTTTCTAGGCCAGTATGTATAAGGCAAGAGCAGAAGTAAGTCCTGTGAAAAAGGCATGAACATGACATGCTAATAGGTAACCATTATGGTGGTAAAAAAGAATGCTTTTACATCTCAACGCAGGCATGGTGTCAGTGGCCTAATTACACTCACTGTGGTTACACAGGAACAGGGTACACTTTTATACAACTAAGATCAACAGCAACGACCGTTTGTGCCATGTTTCTCCCAGTAGATAAAAAAGAACAAACCTTTTTTGTTTAGATTTCCTGTATCATTTAAAATGCTGCGGCTATAGTTCTAACCAAAACCAATGAAAAAAGAACACACAGTATGACTCATTGTATACAAGTAGTTACACAATGGTTTGGGTCCTAAAAACAAAGAATGTATTCCTGGTAGGTTCTCTTAGATCTGCAGGAGATGGTCAGATACTGCTGAGAAGATCTAAACCTCAACATAGTGAAATGTCACAATGCAGCTCACCGCTTAACTATTTCAAACGCTGCTAAAAACTGCACTGTTCTTTAAAACGTTATCGATTTTCTGCACATTCTTTTATTTATTTTAGTTCCTCCATCATTTTATTCTTTTTTTTTTAATCTATTCCTGTACAGCACACTGAATGACATTTTGTGGATGACAATATGCTAAATACCTTTTTTTACTATATTACTTTTCCTACCATTAATTTGAACATTTTCTATTAAGGGTGCATTTAATCTTGTCCACAATTTTACCACACTGCTGAAGCTTACCAAACAACCTCATGCAATTTGAGTCAAGCGTGTCATTATTTCAACAGCAGTATATACAATGCTAATTGGTATGTTATATGCTTCCATTACTTGTTATCTGTTAGCCTTGGAGCCAAAATGTTGCTTGACCGAACATGTCTGGGATACAGAGCATATTGCCTACATTTCACTTACACGCTATTATATTATTCCCCTGGTCAAATGAGTCTAATAATAGAATGTAAAACATTTTTTGATTTATGATTTTTTAAGAGTTTTTTTGCTAAAAGGTATCATACAGATTACGTTGAAAGGTTGTGTTGTACCTATCTCATATTTGGTTCCTGCCACATTGGCAGTGATGACACCTTTCTTTTTCTTGGTGCGCACCTTCCTCTTCACGCCATTCTGATTGGACAGCGCAGATGGCACATTCATGGGGGACGCCCTTTGATCCTCTGCAAAAAAACAGGCACAAACATTGAAGACAGAAAAGGGGAGAAGAGGTGAGTTCAGTATTTGCACCCTGCAACTGTGATCATCTGGAGCTAATGTGAATGTGACTGACATTACACAGAAAAACAGAAGGTTCCCGTCTGCTGAAGATGACCTTCTATTATTATTCAGCTTGCGTATGGATTGTCAAGGCTTTGCACTCTTTCCCCCCTCTTCTAGAGAATTGAAAATAGAGTCTTAATATATGTGTGTGTATGTATGCTTTTAATTTCGCTAAGTTGGTTTCATCTTCACGCAAACTTAAACAGGTCACTTGCCTCAGGCATTTTCTGCCTTCTCTGCTTTTCATGCATTTGTCTCAGACCCATGAAACCCATCATGAAGTGCAATGGAACTTTAGTTATTATATACACCAACACACCTACAGTACATACACAGTTAATCTGAACATGGCTTATCTTGTACCCTTCTATCAAAGCGTTTCTATTTTGTGCACTTGGTGTTCATCACATAGAGAACACTCTATTGTCCCGTTGGGCATTAATAGAGTGTTATCTTCACTTAAGGTGATTTCAAATGTTCACACGGCTGGAAACAACTTTAAATCTTTATTACCTGAGAATGCTTAGGAAGAATAACATCTCCCAGAGACTGCTGGTGTCTTTTTATCTGTGCTCCATTGAGAGCATACTAACATACTGCATATGTGTGTGGTACAGCAGCTGCACTGCGGCACAGACAGCGGAACTGCAGAGGGTCATTACAACTGCCCAAAAGATTGTCGGCTGCCCTCTCAGCAACCTGGAAAATCTACACAAATTGCCAATAAAATTGCAAAGGACAATTCACACCCGGGACATCAACTGTTTGATCTACTGCTGTCTGACAGACGGTATAGAACATTTAAAACCAGAACCAGCAGATATAAAAACGGTTTTTATCCCAGTGCTATATCAGTACTGAATGCTGCTATATTAAACAGTTCACACAATGTGCAATAAAAAATTATTATTTTGGCGCTTTCATGCAAGTAATGCAAAAAAAGATTGTGGATCATGCAATAACAGAATGTATGCTTTGTGGGAGTGAGTGTGTGTGTGTGTGTGTGTGTGTGACTATGTTTCAAGGGTTGCATTGAGGCATGGCACTTTAAATTTTGTTGGGCTTGTTGCAATGACAATAAAGATTATTCTGATTCTGATTCTGATTTATTTTGCTATTGTTTACGCTGAATCATAATTGTATAAAGAGACCAAAAGGAATGATCCAAAATGAATGATAATGTTTCGTCAACATTGATACTTTTTAAAAATGACACCATATAGAGCTTGCATTTTGTCATTTATGAAAATGCCTTCAAGTATTATAAGTTAATACTTGGGACAAGTAAATAAGACCTCTCCCTGTCTCATGTATCTTTTTGAATATTGTTTTTATAATTGTAAATGTTCTACTTGTATACTTTGTAACTATATGAAGTCGCTACAAGGCAGAATTATTACATCCATATGCGCCGACACGTTCCTTAAGGTCAGGAGATCAGATGCTGTTATCTGTCCCAAAAACACATCGAAGACGGAGAGGTGATAGGGCCTTCGCTGTGGAATGACCTGCCTCTTCATGTTAGACAGGCACCTGCACTTGGGGTTTTTAAAAGGCGTCTGAAAACGCACTTTTATTCTTTGGCGTTCGACCCAGTCTGATGTGTTGACCATGTTTTGTTCTTACCTTACCTTATTGTTGTCAGTTGTTATTGTTTTATGTTTGTGTAGCAGTTTTACTCCTTTTTAGCAGTGTTTTACTCCTTTTTGTCAATGCACTTTGGTCAACTTTGTGGTTGTTTTTATTAGTGCTTTATATATAAATGGAAATGGAAATGGAAATATGTGTCCACAGTCCTGAACAAAATCAATACAATCAGTTTCACCCAAAAACTGTATGGTGATGTTTACAGTGATGGTGATTTCTTTTCTTAAATTGTCCACTTCTTAGAGGTCACTCACCTCCATCATTGGGGAGGGAGGGCATCTCAGGGGGGGGCGGGTCACGGCTCTCCTCTGCCAGGCCGCCGGGACTGACCAGCACAACTCGGCACAGGTCTGCTTGGCCTACCTTGGGTGTGTGGAATTTTGACCAGTAGGTTGCAGGATCATCGAGCCCTTGCCCTTCGTCTTTGTCCAGCTCCCTCTCTCACTCTTTGCTGGTGGATGGGAAGGGAGGGGGGAGGAGGAGGAAGGAGGGAAGGGGGGTTGGGGCTTTTTCTCCCAGACAGCGTAGCCACAGTGCATTTATAACAATGGACAGATGGATGGACGAGGTGTCTGTTGAGAGATGGAGAAAAAAAGAGAGAGAGAGAGAGTGAGAGCACTGGTTATATTTACAGAGACAAGAGAAACTTTGGGGTGGAGAGGGCAAGTGCGATGGCCAGGTTGGTGTTTGATGTGCTGCTTGAGCTGTTCTGAAACATATCAGTCAATCTGACACGGCCGGTCTCGCCTGGCCGATCGCCCTCTGACACTGACGGGTGTCGGCCAGAGTTGCAGCACTTGACTGAGGATTTCAGTGGTCGTTGAGAGCAGATGACAACGTTCTGTCTTCCGTCTATCAAATGAAACATTAATGAAACTGCTCTAATGAAGAGCTTTGGTCTTGCATTTTTCAGGGAATGCAGCTCACCCTGTACAGCTGCTATCTGTGTCATAAATTGTGATAGTCTTGTGTGACATGTTGAAGGTTTGTTTGTCTCAGTATCTGACTGCAGTATTTAAAGTTTAATTTGAAATATAACAATCTTAAACTGTTTGTCTATTGACGGGGCCAGCTGTGCGAAATGCACTGGACGACACTGACCTCTGGTGGTACGTTTCTGAAATGCACGCATATGTACAGTACACCTCGATGCAAAGAATTCAAAAATAAATCCATGGTTAGAATATTGCTTCAACAACAGAGTTGGGAGTGGTCAGTCTAATAATATGTTATTGTTATTGGGATTAATTACACCACAGTAAATTTCTTCTGAGCATATTAGGGAAATCATCAGTATTTCTAGAACAATGAACAACTCTAGACCCATACTGGGCCTATTCAATCAGTGTATAGTAACACTAGTAACAAGTAACTGATTAGATGTGAGTGTGAAATTGTCCTGTTAAAATCAGCTGCTTAATTTTCTTCTATTTCCCTTGTAAATAATTCGATTTTTGCAAATACTGTGTTACAAATAGTCAGCATCCTCATAGGTCTTTCTTTTTTAAATGTAGCGCCTTTGTTGTGCTGATTCACTTACACAAGTTTCCACTTTACCCTAGGTGTAGTCAATCATCCAAGACATGTTTGGAGTCCAAACATTCCTTCTGCAAATTAGGAATGTTTTGAGTTTTGTTTGTTTTTAAATCTCACAGTAAAGTCATGTCTCCTCAATCACTGACAAGGCTGTGCCACTTTATTCAAGATTTGATGTGGTCTGAGAAAAGTTTAGGGGAGGTATTTAGAGTAAAGATTTGGATAACTATAACCTTTACTAGCTATTAGCTCCAGCATAACAACTTAAACAAATTTCCTTTTACCCTGGATTAGAGTTCTGCGCGGGACTGATTTTTCATCCCGCTCCCGCACGTTCCTGCAAGTTTCTGTCCCGCTCCCACCCACTCCCGCTAAAATGTATAATATTTCCACCCGCTCCCGCCCGCATCTGTTATGGTTTGTCCCTCTCCCGCCCGCTGAATCCCACAAGCAAGGCTGGTGGAGTAAAGGTTGGGTCAAAAATACTGGACACATTTTAAAGGCTATAATATCTTGGCTTGTAAATATTAAATATGTTTCCAAATGTATTTGTTGCCATACAGGAATTTATTTAATATTTATTATGTGGGCACGACTCTGACTCAAACAACGTTTCTAACTAGGCTACACACCTGAATTGAAAATATCTAAGCAGGCTCAATAGAAATACTTCACAGTCAAAACGACTTACTTAACTTGGACCTGGAGTTAAAATGATTAAATTGTGAATGAACCCGAGAAGTCAATAGACACCCAAATATTTTCTGTACATACATCCCTTCAACTCCCCTCAACCCGCTCAGACCACATTCGCCTCTTCACTAGAATAGTGTAGACTTGTCAATGTGGTTTAGAACACAGTATGACTTACTATGAGCGTTAAAAAGGGAAAAGCTCCAAATGAAAGTGATTAAATTCAGTTTAGAATTGAAAATTGAGGTAAATGGACTAATTGGGGTAAACTGTGTCAATGTTTTGCTGAACTTTTCCTTTAAGCTGAACAGTCGTGAGTAAGAAGTTGGAACACTTGGTTTATTTCTCATTTTCTCTAATACACTAATCAGGTCATGCCTTATTGGTCTTATCCTCATAGCAAATACATCACTAGGTTGATAATCGGGTCATATAATTACACAGTGAATGCTTTTTGAAATTTCAATCTGGATCCACACATCACTGCACAGCAGGAAACCAGAGAGCAGGTCACAGGAGGCCCGAGGAGTGGTTGGTTGAACTCAGCCGTCCCCAAGGTGGTGTACTGTTCAACAAGCCGTATGCACCACCATCTACAGCTTAATCCATTCATTCTGCCATGCCATTAACTCTGTGTGCTCCTGCTATCTGCTCAGCACTCTCTCTCCCCCTCCCTCGCTGGCCCCTCAGTCAATCTCACTCTGCCCATTCAGCAAGAAAAGCTTTCAAATTTGGGCTGTGCCATTCCCCCAGAGGGACCCGGGCTGCCTGACAGATATTCAATACTGTACTCTCTTTAATGATTCACCCATGCTCAATCGATTAAAAAGAAATATGTGGCACGGCACAGAACTTGTCCCTCACATATTTAAGCAGTTATTTCAAACAGGGCCACACATGGAACATCGACTCACTGCCCAGTTACATGTTAAATATCACTGTTTTATTTACATTTAAAGTGTTTTCCCATTTACACTGTATAGTGATGATAACTGACTGGAATAGTTAAGTCATTCAGTACACTGCACAACTTAGTTCACTTTTAAATTTACACATTTATAGCTGTACTAAGCACAATTCATTATTTTACCTCTTTTAAACAACAAAAATGATCAATGCTCATCTCTGAGTTATGATTATGTCACCATGCCCCAGACGATTTTGGGAAAATTATCAACCATCAATATGTTTCACCTTCTAATCCCTCTCTAACATAAGAGGCCCATCTTCCATGTATGTGCCTATACTTAAACCAATATGTCTTTATTGCAGTTTTGCATTAATATGGTACTGAAATGAAAAGCGGTCACAAGGTTCATATTAACAACCATAACCAAATTCATTCAGCAGAAAGTAAACAAAAAAATCTGATCCACATAAACATTTTTGTGAAGAAGTATGTAAAATAATAATGTTTCAATCATCTGAATTTAGAGAGACATTCTTCAGTATCAGGAGGAGGAGTTGCGTACACTGGTTTTATTTATTTTTTTTACATAACCAATTCAGTGTAAATCATCATAGACAAAGATAAATTCATTTCAAATGGTTTGCACAGTGATGGATTGCACAAAGTGAAATGGTGGATAGCAAAAAAAAATTTCAACAGGAAAGACAGAACCCAGGGATCAGGAATTATGTGCAAATACAGGTCCTTTAATCACTATCCAAGTGATCCCACCTTAGTGTACATTTTATATAATGTTCATAATGATATAAGTGGTAAATCTAAAAAGATTACAGCTGGAATTTCTGTGGGATCGTTTTCTTTACAATGCCCTCGATGCACCTCTCTGTGATGATGGATGGATAGAAAAATAAGGTTTAGGCCAAAACTGCTACTCAAACCTGACTTTGCAGACATCATGTATCTGTAACCATTTCATATAATAGGCTTCAGTGATTTTTTAGGGGAATTTAACACTTCAGACGGTTCTGGTTCCTTTCACCACCTCTGTGAGCAATTCTGACTCCGTATGCTTCTCAAACGGCACATTTCACATCAAACTACACCACATGTGCTAGAAACCTGTCTTTAATCCACACTGGGCCACACATAAAGACCCGTAACCTTTTCAACAAGACTGAGCATTTTCAAAGAGTGAAAATATTTTAAATTCTGACAGATCAATTACCCGTTCATTAACCCTTAGCAGCCTTTGATTCCATCATTAGCACAAGAACAAATTAGGGCAGATGAAATGGAAAATCCCCCTTTTTCACCCCACATTTTCCTTCTAATTTTTTATATTTACACTACACACTAATTGTCTTTTAATTGTCACATTAACAAGAAAACTGAGACAAAAAGTTGGTTTCCTGTATGGAAACAAAATATGTATCACATTGCACAATATGAAACAGATTGCTGAAGCAACACTCCGGTCACTATTGAGGAAGCTTGTGGCCTAGTGGCTTGGATGTTGAACCTGTGATCAAAAGATTTGAATCCCAGTGACACCACTGAGGTACCCCGGAGCAATGCACAGTCCCCACACACTGCTCACCGGGCACCCCTCATTGGTGGCAACCCCCTGCTTCCCATACTGAATGAGTTAAATGCAGAGAAAGGATTGTTCACACATGACTATAAGCGGCCGCTTTACATTGCTTTTTGGATTACGGAGATAATTATGGAGACAAATACACATCTACTACCACTATTTAGATCAATAGAATCTGTAGGTCACTTTTAAGGTTCATTACTGGTGACACCTAAAATACCCTTCATTGTTTACTCAATGAAAATGTTGGTCGCCTCTATCTTTGCGTCAGGAGACTATATATCTATAAAATCTTTATCTATAAATGCTTTACACATATAATGCAAATTATCAGACTCATTCCATTGAATGGATCACCCATCAAGTACCAGGAGGAAAATCTGCATCCAACTATTAAGCATGAATTCATTAAAGGACACTCTGTATCTCAGCTCTCTGCTATCACCCCATCACGTTCAATATTAAACTCTAACCGCCTCCAGTCAGCCTGTCAGTTAGGTTTTATAGGATTCTGTATCCGTTATTGTAAACACATTTTATATTTAATATATCATTAACAGTTAATTTGCTATTTTTACTTGTATTATTACTTCTTTATCTTATTGTCTTATCTTATGCTCTTTATCTTATTGTTTCAATCATGTGTGCATTTTAATCTGTCTATTCTAATTATCTGACTTTTATTTAGTTATACCCACTGGTCACACCAGCCTCTGATCAGAGAATGAGAAGAAGCAGCTGCTGGAAATTGGGTCTCAGTTTGGATTGGGTGGTTGGTTTATGGATTTGTATATTTAGAGGGGCTGGGACAGACACTAGAAGTCGGTCCACCGCCAGATTCTCTTTGGTTTGGCCAATGTGCCTTTTTGATGTATGAGCTTGACAATAAAGAAACGCAAAAAAGGGTTATGGCTGGTTTCTGGGAGGGAAACACACCACATCGTGACACTGGTATTATGTTTAATTGATTTTAAATCGTTTTATTCCTACATGTCACCATCTTTTTTACTGATTTGGTGTTTTGAAAATTCTTCTTTTATTATTGCTTATTTTGACCTTCACTGCACTGTAATTGAGGGTCACCTAGTTTAAATAAATAAAAGTAACTGACTGATTGACTGATTTATTTATACAATTACTGTTTTACTTACTGATGCCTGCAAACAGTGCAATGCCTCTGCCTTTGTCACATATGGCATTCAAATACCTACAATGTCCATCAATAATATATCATAGCAACTAACCCATTGTTCTAAGACAGACGAGCCGTTTGTGTTTACTCATCCGTTTACTTATCTCATCTCCACCCAACCTGCACAGACCAAGTGGCTCTTCCAAGAATTTTCACACCTGCTTTAAAGCTAAAACCCAAATAAAAATAAACCCATTTAAACCAACACAGAGCATACTGCTTGGTCAGTTAGGTCAGAAACTGATGTGTAACACTCAACAGGTCACTACTGGTCACATCACTGCTGTAGAAAAGATAACAGGTGTGTTTAAATGATATATAGGCAGAATTAGCCACACTTCAGTGCTTGCCATTCCCACTGCAGATCGACTGCCTGTGTTTCTTACAGCTGATCTAAGAGCAATTTTCTATGTTATAGATCACCATCACATAGTAGAGAATCACATAGAAAACACAAAGTGTGAATGATCCACAAAGAGCTCAGTGTAAAAGTATACCCCAGCAAACAGCTACTGAATCAATGACGTACTATCGATTGTCAGAGTCAAGACAAAGCAGCACTGTCACACTGACCTAACCACGTCACACAGCACGCTTACCCTGATGACAAACAAACAATTGACCTCAGAATGTTTGTTACTATCTTATTGTTGTACAATATTCTCTTCTGCTACAACTATACTTAGAAATAAAGTGAGCATGTATGACTTAAAAGGAGCATAATACCTTTATGAGGCTTTTTATGAGGGGCAGATGGAGCTGAGTGGTTAGGGTGTTACCCTGAGTAAGGTACCGTCCCCATGCCCTGCTCCCCACGTGCAGTGTTCCTGGCTGCCTGCTGCTTCACTCGGTGAATGGGTTAAATGCAGAGGAAGAATATTGTGATGTTCACATTGTGTGCTGTGGTGTATTTACGTATGACTGAATGATCACTTTCACTTGATACTAGAGGTCGACCGATATTGAATTTTACCGATAGCTAGGTTGGTCCGTACTTGCCGATAAACGATTAATTAGCCGATAGTTTTTGAAATGGATACTGGATGAAATAAAATACAAAAACGAAATAAAAACACAACACTTCATGTAAAATAGTACTGAACTTTATTACAAAAAACAAACAAAAAAACAGTAC
>JBBMFX010000035.1:12060816-12071618 GCA_037832545.1 Rhabdalestes septentrionalis | reverse complement strand
GTATCGGCAGATACCCTGAGCCCAAGTATCGGAATCGGTATCGGGAGGGGAAAAATGGTATCGGAACATCTCTATTTTATTGTGTTGCGATGCAATTCACAATATTTAGTTACACATTTTATTAAATGAAATTATATTAGTTTACTGAAATGGGAAAAGCGTAAAGCCAGTTTTTCCTTCTACAAAAAAGATCAACACTTGAAACTTTACTCTTAAAATAATAAAATATCACCCAGTATTAGGCAAGAGGTTTTAAAGTTATAGCTGATGGGGATGTAAGTAAAATGCAATTACAGTGGTTTTGTGATTAACAAGAGAAATCAGAAACACGTGGATATTTATGATTCAATTTAGTAAAAGAAAAGACTGACAGAAAAGTATCCCCCTACCCACACACTATTGGCTCTTTTGCCTCGCCTCTATTTCCATTAGACTAGGAGTAGAACAAGTGTTGGGGCAAATGAAGTCCTGTAGTATTTGTCGTTTTTTGCAGATATTTAGGTTCACATAAGCTCAACCAAAAATATTTCCATTTGCAGGAAATCGATGGCAAATCTCTTTTATTAATGACTCGTAATGACGTTCTGACCGGACTCTCGATAAAACTGGGTCCTGCACTGAAGATCTATGAATACCATGTGAAGCCACTTCAGACCCAGCACTCAAAAAGCAATCCCTCATAGCACTCGGGACAAGCCAGCCCCCCTTGGAAGACAATCATGCCATGGAACAGCAGGGTAACTGCAGACTGAAACAAGGCCACGTCCTCACGTGCGTTTTATGCATCTTTGTGGACAAAGAAACAAAACTTTAATGTGAATTTGTCTTTCTCAGTCTGAATTTTGTTGTACATTTTGTCGTTCTGTTCGTCTCGACGATTTAATGGTGTTACGTTTGAAATTTGTTTTTAAAACAGAAAACCCTTTTGTGAACCTGTACATACATTTAAAATATTCTTTATTGTTTGCGATTTTTAAAGATTTTAATTGTAAATGTAAAAGATTAAGCGTGAATGTGTCTGGCACTAAGATTTTAAACACTTGTGTAGGATGTTGATTGGGAAGACTTGCATTACTCCTGGGGTTTATTGGGAAATGTGCACTGCTTCATCAGGCTGTTCATATAAACACAAAGTGATTATGTGGAGAGGCTGGTAAATTATGAAATTTGCTTTTGTTTTATTTTTTTTTCTGGTGCTTATTTCCTTTTTTGTCCTCCTAAGATATTTCTCATAAGTAGTTGTGATTTACGGGGCTCGGACTGTAACCATCCTACACCCATGTGTGGTTTTATTATGGTTTTAGTTAAATATACTTAAGGACTCTCACAATATCTGTTTTTGATATTTTGTGTTTGTTCGTTTTTGGTGCAAGTTGCTTGGTTATTGTATGATTAGGCCTGGCTGGTCATGTTCATTTTGGCATCAGATTGACCGAATTATTATTATTATTTTATTTTTTTTGAACAAATGATTCCTGAGTCTGTATTTTATTAATGTCAATAATTATAGATGTCGGACTGAAAATGGCAGTTATATGTCAGTTCCTGGTCAGTGGTGCTTTGAGTAGGTCAGGAAGGGGCAGGAGTATTGATCATTTTTGACAAAATGTGATTTCCACAGGATCCCTGTGAGTCTGAGATGTATGTCAGAAGTTTGCAATAAATTGTGCTTGAATTTAAAACAATGGATCTGTTATTTAAATAGTAAAGTTTGTGTTCTGATTAGATATTAAGCTCAGATTCATTAATCACTTGCATGTTTATTCAGTTAATATCCAGTCTTTCTTGCATTTCTGTTGTGCGTTTCCTTGGTAAAAACCCTACATTCAGTTTGGCTTGCCATATTAACACAGTTATTTTATTTTAGAAAACTAACATTAAATTATGAACTAATCGCTAAAAGTATTTTAGATGTTTAATATTGCAAAATTATTATTAAATGATAATATATTTTCATTTTCTGTGAACTTTTTTTTGCCTTGAAATTTGATCTCCACTTGTGGGATCCACTTCTGGAGGTTCGGTTGTTTATTATCTAAATTTTGTACAGATTTGTTGTTTTAAAATCTTTACAGCTTTGTTCATAATTTTTGGACACATTTTTTATTACAGCTTCCCCTCTTTAAAACCTGCTTTTATGTCATCAAAAAAATAAATGGAATTTAAAAAAATATGGATTCCAGGCTTTTTAAATGGTAGCTTACACACTGCCTAATATTAATGATGTAAATATTTCCATGCAGCTTTATTTGTTCAATATGAGCAGTCTGTTGTGCTGTCGTTGCTCTCAGATCTGGTGTGATAAAGAGAGGCGTGGAAGTGTCATTTTTGCAGTTGTTTTGTTTTATTGATTTGGTTCAAGTAAACAGAAAGGTGACTACTCGTGGTGAGCTGTTTGTTTTTGACAGATGATTAAAATTCAGTCAGAATGCTGCTGTATGTGGATGGCCCCTTTTTTGAATCCGTTTTACAGTCTAGCCCGCGGCTTCCTGCGCACAGTCCCTGTGATGTTGCCAGCTGGGTTATCAAGAGGCAGAAGAACCTGCAAGAAACAAATAGAAATGCTGAAGTATCTCAAGGTTTTAAGGTGTAGTTTTATATGTAAACATTAAATGTATTGCAAATGAGCTGCATGCACTGAAAGCTGGAAACGCTTTCTCAAACCTGAAGAGCGCCTGTCTGATCTTTTAGAAAGCTTTTTGTAGCATGGTGGCAAAAAGGAGGATCCAATGGAGCAATGCCATAAAATAAACGCTTTCGGTTCGCATAAGAACCAATCAGTGAATGAGGAACCAATCAGGGTGGTAGTAATCTGGAGGTTACAGCGCATGCCTGTGAACCTGATGCCCACAAAGTTGCAGGTTCAAACCCCCACTCTTTTCTCTCAGTTGCTCCAGGAGGTCTGTCCCTGTGACTTAATTGTAAGTCGCTCTGGATAAGACTGTCAGCCAAATGCCCCCTTTACTTTGAAAGTGTATAAATGACTATAAAGAACCTCAAAATGTGTCTTATGCCATTATTTTCTTTAAGCCAAGACACATTAAGGAGCACTTATCCCAAAGATTGTCTAACAGTACTTCAAAGATTTTAGAATAATACACATAAAGAATAAAACATTTTATAGAAACCAACCTCATCTTTATTGGAGAGTCCCATTTTTGTCATGTCAATTGTAAAATAATGCTGGTTTGGCATGACAATTTCTATCTCCTCCATCTATTCCAAAAAAAGATGCAAAGGTATGAGATGAATATATATCCCTGATTTTTACATGGAATAACAGTCCCCTAACATTCTCATCAGTCTGACTGACCTCTGGCACCCTGTCCAGGGCAAGGACTTGCGTTTCGTACAGAGTCTTCTGCACGGAGGGTGAATACTCCCCACGGTCGTATGGTCCAGCAAACTTCTCGATGACGGTGTCCTTCACAGTTCTCCTGCAAAAGAGCAGGCAAACAGTAAGCATCTAATATCAAAACTTTTTATGCTTTATCAGTTATTCCAATTTCTGTTTTTATTGTTGGTTACCATGCAGCGTCAAAAGGCACTCCCTGGTGTTTGTTGTAGCGCCACCTAGCGTAGACGGAGGTACAGAAGACCCTGTCCCTGGCTTCTTGCAGAGTGGTAAAGCGATCTCTCAGAAAGCCCTCGAAACCCGACTGCGTGGTCTTTAGAACCTTCATGTCTTTGATTCCACTGTGAATCACTGGGGGCTCTGAGAAGATGCACAGCATATATGTTACAAGTTCTGCCAGTCGAAACTGTATTCTTTATCTTGTAACAGCAGTTGAACTATTTTGGTGCTGTACAGAACAGCTGTTAAAAATGTTATTTAAGAAAACCTATACCAGGGGTTTTCCATCATGTCTATATAGGTTATATATATATAAAGACATTCAAAGGCAAATGTCTGGGTGGCCCTTGTAAAATGGCTTTTGATTTTTATGAAAATAAACACACATCGTCTAGAGAATCACACTTCTGCACATTTTAATGCAGAGTTGCTGTTTGTTTGACTAACATATTGGGGGGAAATCAAACATAAAATGGGCAAAATATCAATTGTTCAGCAGAATTTCCAGAATGGCTTATTGAAGTGTCCTCCTTGTGGCAACAGTGTTAACTTGCTGTCACTTACAAAGTAAAAAAACAGGTCATTTATTTTAGGAACATTTAATATGACAGTGGACAGAGTACTGCATCCTCTGACAGGTCGCACAGAATGCTGTGAGAATGCAAGTTTCTGGAAAATGAGAGAGGATCGTGTGTGTTTGCTGACCTGGCATCACTATAGTCATGCTTTGAAAATTAGCAGCAGAATGACTTTACTCATCATGAAGGTCATCCCTAGCTGCAGCTGTTCTGTTATCATTTGTGTTGGTGAATTCAGTTTCCCCATTATCCAGCCCCCTCCTACGCCCTTGACTTCACTCACCACTGAGGTACTGTTCTACCTCACAGAAGCGAAATGCCTCCGGAGAGAGGATAAATGCATGGGCGTGTTCAACTCCGTTCTGTCACACAGATATAAATAGTGCTGCCATCATAAATTTCAGACAGATTTTATGTATAATCACAGGTACATATGTGTTTGTATTCGTGTCTGTGATGGCAATACCTTTTCCAGTCTCCTCCAGGGAGCCTCCTCGATGTCGACCTTTGCTCGTGTGACATGTCTAAACGCTGTCAGGAAATGCTGGCAGATGTCCAGGGCAAAGCCCTCGATGGTTTTAACCTGGTGAGAGACAACATGATGATAACTCTATCTACTCTATAATGTCCGTGTACTGTGAGGTTCTGAAAAACGTTTCCTACAGTGCGTTTGTGCTTAGGGAAAAACAGAACCAATGTCAGCCCATCTCTGCCCTAAATAACTACTATCTATGACAACCCCAGCAGTCTCACAGGTTAAATGACTATATGAAATCACATATCTGTCCTTTCTCCTGGAAATCTGCACACATAATGAAATAGGATTGAAAAAACTAATTACACACACAGTATAGATGTATAGCAACCAGTTACTCAAATTTTAATGGATATGTCCTTTTTAAAGCCTAATTTTACTCATGATTTGACTCCGTGGTTTGATTTTTTCACTTTTAATCTACTTCGTGACTTTTTCTGTTTGTCTGCTTCTTAAAATATTTTTTGTGCTTTATTTTATGCTGTTTTGTTGGTGACAGCATCTGTATAGCTTTATGACTGGTCACATCCCAAACTTTTCAGGTTTATTATTTGATTGTTGCCCTAAACGTATCAGTAGGCCTTCAGGACTATTTCTACACTGATAGATGCCTGAAGGATAAAAAGCCCAATAAACTATTTTCATTATTATTAGTCATTATTTCTCGAATGTTACAATGCAGTCATTTGAACGAAGGTTTAGACTAATGCATCCCTTGGAAATTACAGTATGATTAGAAATAAGAGAAGAAACAGTCCTTTGATTATGTGATTTAATTAATCCCAAGTCATTTTGCATTGCAGCATTCTCAGAATGTTGTACCTACTCCCTTTAGCTTGGCCAAAGCATGCACGGTGTTCTTGATGGTGTCTGTGGGAATGATGTCCGAGTTGTCTCCCACCAGGTAGTCTTTTTGAGAGTTTAGCGTCAGCTGGACGCTTGCTTTCAGCTCGATTATGTAGTGGTGTATCCCCTCCCGCCTTACATACATCACCTTCACCATATTCTTCCCGTAGCCTGTCCGAACAAACTCCACATTCTACAAGGAGGAGATTAATTTCTGATGAAAGTGTTCAGCCAGGAAAATAACAGGACACCAAATCGTAATTTCTCAGCAAATGTTCCTCGCCATTGAATTTTAAGCTAAATTCATAGAGCAAATAGAATAAAACCCATACTTGATTTGAGGTAGCCATATTTAAGTGCACAGAGAGTGGTGCCTTTACTCTCAGATTCTTCTCCAGGAGTGGGATCTGATGAGGATAGGGGATTATATTCAGGGGGAGGGGGTGTTGTCACATTCGTATTTTGCATTTCGCAATGGGTCCAAATGGTCAAGTTCACTTTCAGGCATGAACTGTCCTGAAACAAGAATTACTGAATATAACCTCTGTACCATAGACGTGACATTTTTGTGTTGCTTTTAGGGATATGAATGTAATAACAGAAGATGATGGATGGTGATATCTTTTTTCAGTGATTTTAATAACGCTGAGAATGATCCAAGGCCTTATTCTTATATTTTATAACACTATAAACTATGCAGTATTAGATGAACTCACTGACTTGGACTTGCAAGATAAACCAACTTGTCAGATGTGTCTAATAAAAGCAATCCAAAAAATAAAATGGTCAAGTAAATTGTGAATTCTGACTGTTTTTGCCACATAAAACTACACAAATATCATAAGTGCCCTCATGAAATAAAACATAAGCAAATCACCAGGATCTGTTGGCGGATCTGAACTTTTATCAACCTTCTGTGAACCTTCTGTAACCTTTTATGAAACTTTTCTTACTGAGTCTAAATAGCACAAGGTCAGTTTGAATTGTAATGTAAATCATTATTTTAGAGAGAAATACGGATTATTAAGCAAAATGACTTATTTAGTAAAAAGAGCTGATGTCGCTCACAATATTTGAAAGTGAACTGTCACTGATTAGTGTTGTCAGTCTACACTTGCCTCTGGACCTACATTCAGCATACCACCACTGGGTCCCTCAGCAGCCACACATTGCTCCAGGGAGACTCTCCCCATTGTTAGGGAATGAACGCTGCACCAGATCAGCTTTAACATCTTCGCAGGACATTTATAGCTGGAGATGCAGGACCAGAGCAACTAGGATCATCAGAGTAACTGTCTGTGCGACCTGCTGATCAAGAACCTTCAGGAGTATTATGGTCAGAAAGGATCAGGAGGAGCCTCTGTCTTCAGGCCATATTTTAAACTACTCATATAATAAGAGAATTCTCTACCTCTCCGCCACACTGTACTTGGCTTGCTGTCTGTCACAAATGTCTATACATCAGACAGCAAAGTAGCAGACTGCACTTTACAGCACATAAATTATTCAGTTACATTTTTTTTCACACTGTTTCAGATCTTGTTTCTAGTCGTATCATTTGTTTATTTGGAATATAGTTTTTCTGTATATTTTTGTTACCTTAGTTTTGCCTATTAGTTTAGCCTCTTCAAAGGTCTCTTTACTTTAATTTAAAAACTTTAATTGCTTTATTGTATTTTCTCTTGAGCAGAATCAGAAGCTCATTTCACTACATGACATGCTTGTATATCTGCACTTTATAGACAAGAGTATTGGGATGCACTTGTTTTCCAGGGTCTGGGCAAGGCCCCCTAATTCCAGTGAAGGGCTTACTGCTTCCAGTGAAGGACTTAATGCTTCAGCAGACCAAGACAATTTGGATAACACCAAGATTCCAACTTTGTGGACACTTTGGGAAATAAACTTTTTTTTTCCAGCTTGAATGTGCCCCAGTGCACAAAGGCCAATAAAGACATGGTTAGAAGTTTTGTGTGGAAGAACATGGCTGGCCCACACAGAGCCCTAACCTCAACCACATCCAGCATCTTTGGAATGGAACAGAGATTGTGAGCCAGGCCTTCATGTTCAACATCAGTCTTTGATCTCATAAATGCTTTATAGAATGAATGGCCACAGAAACTCAAAAATTTTGGGGGAAAGCCCTCCAAAAAGGGGGGGGGGATTCCATTTAAAAGTTAATGTATTTTAATGTAATGTCCTCGTTGGTGTCTATATCAGGTGTCCCAATACTTTTTACCATCTAATGTAAGTATGGGACATGTAAAGAATCTTTCATCTTGATCTTGAATGTTGAATTATTGCACAATTCCTTTAAAGTGCATCAGTGACGACCTGTAGAGAAAGTTCTGTTTTGTACTCATGGTTGCCTCGATGGCAGTCATGAGACAAAGCACTCTAACTTCCTCTTTCTCACACACACATCTGTGTATCGGTACTTTTGCTATTGTCAAATCATGAGGAAGCCATAAGGCAATTGACAACACGCTCCTTTAAACATTAGCTATGATTTTCAGTTTCGAAGGGCAGAGAAAAATGCTTTTCTTCAGGTGCTTTTGTTTGGTTTTCCTTCCAGTACTCCCCTCACCTTCCCTCTGCGAAGCAAACTTCTCCTGCTTAAATGAAGAAGGACAGCCTGTGGACTGGTAGATGAACTTTACGCTTCCTTTCTTGTGGTCTGAAGAGATTTTGTTGTAGCTGTTGACTGTGGCAGAACTACACAGAAATGTTGGTGACATATTTGTCTTTCCCTTCATTACTCCCTCTACAATATAAGGTTCATTATGTACAAGCTACCCATATATAAGGAGGGTAAGGTTGGAAGTGGAGTGGATTATATGTATTTGGATCCTACCACGCTGAGCTGGAAGATGAGTATTCATGCTGTGAACACTAGTGAAGGGGCAGTGGGGCGAACCCTGAGCCAACTCTACGACAGATTCAAGGTATGAATGTCTGTCTTGTTTGGTTGTTTTTCTTTTTCTTTTAGTTTTTTGACGGATGCTGCTACTGTAGTACTACTACTGAAGTAACAGTCAACTCAAAAAAGTATTGAAAAGCCCCCGCAACTCTTGACCCGACATAAGTATTTCATGTGTGGATAAATAAAAATGATCTAAAATTCTATTAAAATCTTACTTCAAATTCTATCCCTTCACATCATTAATTTCCCAGTATGGAGAAGAGAGCTTTTGTCCCGACTGTGAGCATATTATAAGAGGTGGGACAGACTTGCATTCTTTCACTTGTCTGTTATATTGGCCTAAAGAAGCAAACTTCAGAAACATGAAGTTTGCTTCAATATCTCATGGTGATAACTGGATGGGATTCATATAGATATAACAGATTTAATATTGATGTCGATAATATACATATTACAGGTAATGGGGGAACTGTGCATTTTATTTTCCTGTGAACCATTTTTCTAACAAGAACTGTCACAGATGTTCATCTCTTGGTAGTAAGTTTCTTTCTGCCTCTAAACATTATGCAAAGTTACATATATATTCACTACCAGTCAAATGTTTGGACACACCTTCTCATTCAATGTTTTTTCATTGTTTTTATTATTTTCCACATTGTAGATTAATACAATAAAAGCAAACAAAATGATGAAGGTACACATGGAATTATGCAGTAACGAAAAAAAGAGAATGTGTTTTGTGATAAGGTAACGATGCACTGTTGATTTTTATACTTAGTTAAATATTTTAATTAGTCAATTTTGCTGTAATGTGGAATAGAATCGTATTAGAATAGTATCACTAATTGTGTACCAGTCCTACCAACACAACTGATGGTCCCAAACAAATTCAGAAGGCAAAAAATTATTGATGTAGAACAATGCAGCCAATAATAAACACAAAGGAAGTCGTTGATGAGAAGGTTGGTACAAACTTTTGACTGGTAGTCTATGTGTATGTACATATAATTGTATGCAAGTTTAGAATAAATATGAATACACATAAATGCCATATATTCTAACAAGATTATCAAACATTAAGAGGTGTGTCCCTATACTTTCTGAAGGAAATTCCTTCAGAATCATGGACTAACTGTAAATACTGGACTTCCTCAAGGACAGGTTTGGAAACGGTACCTTTATATACATAAAACATTGTGTGTATTATTTATGAGCATTGCATCTAATACTGGTGTTACTTTGTACATAATTCAATTTGCACAGTAATCTTTATTCATACCCATTAATTAGGACTGTTTTTTTAAGCCAAACAGCTCTGCATACGTGCTCTACAATGACGCTCCTCCATTGCTGAAGTACCAGAATAATTATGGACACGCTAAAGGTACTCTTGCAAAATGTTGTGCTTGTAGAAGTCAAATCTCACCTTAACCTTCACACTGAATGCTTTGTTGTATTATTCAGCATTTGCAGTGTGGTTGTGTGTTTGAAAGATGGCTGTTCAGTATGTTGCTGCTAGAAAAGAAGGGTGATCCAGTGCAAAGACCACAGCTGATAACGAATACGTGCTGTTGACTGAGCATTGATTTCACTCTTTGATTTTTTTCTAAGTATCAGATAAAGCTCTGGTGCAGAGGGCCTGCAGGTAATAGGGCAGCAAGCATGTGTTTGTGAGACTTTTCCCCTCAGCTTATATTTCTGTTTAATAAGGTTGTCATCAGCATAACAAAGTTTTGGTGTAAAAGCTGCCCTTGCAGTGCATTTAGTTTCATTTCTTTATTTGATCAATTCTCAGGTTAAAAATTCCAGTCCAGACAGAAGTAATAAGAATAAGTGAGATAGAATCAGTTGCACAGTGCTTCTAACTTGGTGAGAAGCATGTTTTAAGGTGTGTGTGCTCTGTAGGGGTATTGCTGTTTGACCGCTCTCAGGGATTCTGGCTAGCACACAGTGTTCCTCATTTTCCACCTTTCCTTGAAATGGGTTTCGGCTACCCCTCTACCGGCAAACTCTTCGGGCAGACTTTTCTCTGTACGACCTACAGCTACCAACAGTTCCAAACGATATGTGAGCAAACCGTCAAACCATCCTCACAAATGTACAGAAAGCATGTATACATATGTAAATGTAGATGTGTGTGTGTGTGTGTGTGTGTGTGTGTGTGTGTGTGTATTCAAAAGTGATCAAGTTACATGTTTATTTTACATTTATTCATCAGATGTGAATAGTTTTATATCCACAACGTATGCATATCCAACACTGTACACACAGTTCTATCTATCTATCCATCTATCTATCTATCTATCTATCTATCTATCTATCTATCTATCTATCTATCTATCTATCTAT
>JBBMFX010000035.1:12049592-12060716 GCA_037832545.1 Rhabdalestes septentrionalis | reverse complement strand
CTCTGTTTGAGTACAAAAGATTGTTACTTAGCAGTCTCTCCACTCCCATTTTAACACAGCTTAGTAGTGTCTGCACACACTTCACACACACACACAGCTCACACACACACATCTCATCTTGAAGAGAAGAGGACCGACTCACACACAGAACAAAGAGGGGAAACCAGCAGAATGAGCAGCTGTGCTGGAGAGAGGTCTGGGTTCTCAGAGGTACACTCTTTTCTGCTGTTTAATGTGGTCTTCTCAGCACAGATCCTCTGACAGATATGCTTACAGAGTTTCTGTGTGCTGACCCCACGACCAGTGCGTGGAGCTGCATGTGTTCATAGTTCCAGAAGAGCAGTGGAACTGGAGGCTGAATAAAGTGTCAGTAGAAGCTGTGGACAGCTTCATCTCAGCAGGCTTCATCAGGTGAGCAGGACATTTAACCCACTCAGCCCAAACTTGTGTAATAACGTGTTGTGATTGGCTAAATTCGTTTGTGTGTGTGTGTGTGTGTGTGTGTGTAATCAAAATGTATAACTTGACACCAACCACATGTTCTGTGTTCCTTATGATGAAAGTGTTGTGACTGTGAGGTTGTGTTTATGTATATATCATGTCCTCTCAGGATGTTTTCTGCATTTCAGAGTGTATCCAGACAAAAGTCTGAAAGCTGTCAGAGATGAACTTGGAGCGCTGCTTGGTCAGGACAAAGCCATGGACAGATTTTGCTTTTTAAAGTGTGTTGGTAGGAGTTTGGCAATGGTGAGTAGTCCACACTCTTCATTTTTGAGTAGACTCTGGAAAGACTTTCATCTTGCTAATCTAGTGATATAGCCAAATATTGACCTGTTCTTGTCCAACACATACATTTAGTCTGATCAGAAAGATATAACATGATGACCTAAACATCTAATAGCCCCCACTTCTGTGATTGTTTGTGTAGTTTTCATTCTTCTGTTTGTTAACAGATGATTGCATTAATATGATATGTTAAGGGCCAGGTTCCCAAATCTGGCTTGGACCTAATTTCGGACGACAAAAATGGAAGCAGCGATTCACTGCAATTTAGTCCAAGATGAGGTGTAACCCATATTTGGAGTACCAGTCTCTCTTTTTGCCACATGGTTTGTTTCGTTTTTGCTCAGGCAAGCATAGGGACAGAAAAACAAATAATTTTCAGGATATTTTAATGGGTTAATAGAGACCAACATCCAACTCAAATAAAAATTCAAGTGATTTCATCTGTAACATGCCTGATTTTTTAAATAAGGTTAAGGCCAAGCAGGAGAAAGACTTGAAAGTGAAATCCTTTGCTCCTCCCTATGTAAGTATTCTTGTCTTCATAATACATTTATGAGTTGTTTTGATACATTATGGGTAATTACAAAGTAACCAGTTTATTTCCTTTTCGCTTAATTCAGTCTCGTTACCCAGAGCTCTACCTCCTGCCAGTGGAAGGACAGGCCAATAGCCTGTGCTCCAGGCCTTTGAGCCCAGACACTGTAGTTTACAACTCTGACTCTCAGACATGCTACCCTCCTAGAGCAGTTTTTCCACATGGTCAGACAAAAGAACCTACAAAATTTCCACTAATCAAACAAGGGCCCCAGCCGTCTGCCCTCGACCCCAGTCTGGAAGATGAGGGCAGCTTCACCTCCCTAGAAGAGAGGGAGGAGCAGTCTGGGGGATGTGAAGATCCTATATGGACTGAGACTCATAATATGCGCAGAAGTGTCCAAGAGGAACTTGGGGAAAAACAAGATGGTGAGAAAGCCACATTCTGCTGTAACTGAGAATTGGACACAAGATACACTCTTCATTTGGTGTGCTTTCAGTAACCAGTGATTTCTGTGGGAAATTGTCATGAAATGTACATTTTTTTTCCAAAAGATATTTTGATAAATCAAATAACACCCACAATCCCATTTTATTCCAACTTTGTTAAAGGACATTCCAAGCATGCCGGGATAAATAATACACAAGCAACAAATAAACAAACAATACACACATTTCAGGAAGTGAAAACAACATAAGTAAATAATATAGCCTTATTTCTTTATTTATTTCTTTATTTTTCAGAAATACCACCCGTTAAAAGAAGCCCAACAAAAACAGAAAAAAATGAGAAAAGGACATGTTACAATAGAAACTTTGCCAGAGATTCAGGAGTGCCGGAATCGCTGGAGGATCCAGACACTGGGCTTTCCCTCTCCCAAGGAAGGTAATGTTTCAATGTCAGTTTGAATAATATCACATTCAAAAAGGGTTTCTGAGCTAGCGGAGTGTTCCACTCTATGATTAGTGTTAGTGGTGAGAGTGAGAGGTGAAACATAATGCTACATCTTGTAACGTAGCTACAACTCCAAAAGACATTTTTGCTATTTTGATGATATGTGATGAATTGTTCTTATAACAATCAAGGATGTGAACTAACAAAGTAAACTTTAAACAGCAAATACTCTATGAAAATGAAAAAAAACCAAACTAATTGCTGAGAAAATCCTCATATTTTTAATTCAGGAAGTCTCACATATTGAAGCCAACAGGAAAGAAACTGCATGATGAGGTAAGAGTGTTTCAAAGGAGCTGAGAAATTGGATCTGAGTTTCATTTTTACTAAACAGATATTTGAAGCTAGGATCTTTTTTGGTACCTAATTCTTTATTCCTTTGCAATGGTCGAAACACATTCCTGTGAGAGGCCCTTCCTGAAAGATCTCTCAGAAATGGGAAATCTCACACTTGTAAATGCCTGTTCCTTGTAAAGGCACTATGACCTTTAGTGGCTTTCTAAAATGCCATGCCCAGTGGGGGATGCTTTCCTGTCCAGAGTGCAATGAACGTTTATGAAAGGCTTTATTGCAGAAAGTCTGTTTTTTTTTTTTTTAACTCTGGAGGCCCATGTGAGCAGATCAGAACGTCTTGTGCTTGTTGAGAGAGACTTGACATCTAGCACATCTTCCTTGGCTCCACATATACAGAAAACACCGACAAGCAACAGTAAGGCATGACTAATATTTTACATTGAAGTTAATTGAAGTGCATCAGCAGATTACAGAAGATTCTCTCTAGGGGATGAGCTGCTAAAGGAACTACAGCTGGTCAAAGAGGAGCGAAAGCAGCTTGAAAGAACAAGGCAAGAGCTGCTGAGGAAGGGCAAAGATCTTCTAGCTCTAAATAGACATCGCAGGAACCAAGGTATGCACTCGTTTCTGTGTGTTAGATATTTTAATTGGAGAGCTTAACCTCAAAGGACTCTTCGCCTTCTCCAAACCGTTTAGCCAGAGATAAGTGGAAGAGGAAGTATTTTGACACCAAAAAGGCCACAGCGCCACTGGAAGCAACTCTGAAAAGTCTTCGTCAGGAACTGGAGGCATTTTATGACAAACTGTTACAACAACTGCAAGCTCGAGACGGAAGAAACAGACAAAGACGGGCAGGGAATCCATCAAGCACAAAGGTCAGGGCCTCAGACTGGTGTCTGTAGAGTGAGGCAGGGTTGCCTTTCAGTAGAGGGAGACAAATAGCTATTTTACACCTAGTACTTTGTGAACCAGTGACTGTTGAAAGATTTGAAAAATAAAATGGGTGGATGACTGCAAACTGAAGTATGACTATCATTCACAGAACGACCTCATAATCCAGATTATGACTGAGAGTTGCGAAATCGATAATCTGAAGAAAAACTTGGATGATGCCAAAATGAAACTTGCCACAGAGATTAAGGTATGTCAATCATTCCATCTGATCAGTTTTTAATCTTCATTCATATTCCTACTAGTAAGTGCAGAAATGATTTTTTTTTTTTTTTTTTAAGCTGAGGAAGCAGGCAGCCACAGAGCTCCGATCCTTGAAGGCAGAACTGATGCAAAAGAAGTCTCAGTGCTCATACAACAGGCCTCTCTTAGGCTCCACTGGTCCTGAATCAAAGCACTGAGCCCGGATTCCATGCAAACTTGCTTAACCCTTTATTGTAATTACATTCCTGTCATGTTTGTGTTTAGAGATAAAATACCTCTTTGCATTTGTTCGGTAAATTGAAAGTGTTGTGTAGTAATCTAAACATTTATCTGACTGTCTTCTACAATCAGAACCTACCTAAAGGAATCTCCTTGAAATGAGTGTATAATCCAATATTTGTACAGCAGTATAAAACAAAAAATGAAAACACTGCCATACACAGCAATGAAACAGCAATCAGTGATTCACACACCGCATCACAGTAACTCGTTTTTGTGCCTAGTTGATGTTTGTATTATAAATAAACTACATGTATGGGTATTTTGCATGTGTTTTTCAAACCTGGTTCTTAGGTATGGTTTGTTCAATGGCATTGTGATGTTTTACTCCCTTTGTGTTCATTGGATTTTTTCCATGTTCCCGTATGGTAAGAAAACACAAAACTGCCTGACATTTAAAAACAATACCCTTATTCTCACCTTCTGAGCACAGAATGGTTTGTTCATGAAATGTTTGAAGCATATATTTGTTTCATATCTGCTTATGCTTTATTCTAGCACATAACACCTTTCACACTTGAGATACCCCCGATCAAGTCTGATTTTTCCACACCTAAATCAAGTACCTATTCAATATTTTCCTAAAGGTCAACAGAGCTATCAGCTATCTCACTAAGCATTTACTGTCTATTCAACTTTACATTTATCTCTGTGCAAGCATTTCAGCAAACAAGCTTGCAACTATGGAGAAGGAAAGCAAACAGAACAAGGGGGGGGGGGCAGGTCACTGTCGACTCTTGATTGTTCTAAGTGTTTACAAACTCAATACCTCAGTGGACACACTGATAATCCAATGCCAAGAATCGGGCTGGACTGGAAGAAAGAAGTGAGATTTTCCTTCACATTCACATTTTTTGTAATTGGGTCAACATGTTTACATTGTAAAGCTTAGTATACAAGTGAAGTGTGTTGTGACAGCTTCTTCAAAAACGTATTACTGATTGTCTATTTTATAAGAAGTTAATTATTTATTCATACATTCTATAAAGTGCAGTCATATTTAAAATATTTTATAAAGTGAAACAATTATTTAAAATATTTTAGTAGTGAAATATCTAACAAAAAAAATGCAATTTCCCTCAATTTTCACAGAAAATATCTTTATCTCATATCCCTTCCAAGGTTAAGGTTTACAGTTGCGTGTGGACATGGTTCTAGACCACCACCACCATCGGTTGGTTTGGTAGGAGGGCGTTCCACATTTCAGCAGTTTGCTGCTTGGCGAGAGGGTCACTGCTGTAATCGAGGAGGTTGCCATTCCACATACCGATCCCTCTCAATCCCTGCAGTCCCACATAGGCAGCTTTCAGGGAGATGCTCTTTGGATCATCATACCACACCTGATGGATATTCCCATCTTTATCCTGTGAAGTTTAATTCAAAGAGACAAATTTACAACTTTTAATTTCCAAAAGAAAAAACATATTTCAGTGAGGACTTAATGATGTTCAATATTTTAATGCAAAAGACCTTGTAATTGTAGTAGGGAGCCAGCTGGGTCTCATCCCATAATCGGCCAGAAATGGAGCTGTTGATCTGTTTCATCATAGTTTTGTATGGTATTTGCTTTCCAGATGCATCACTGCAAGGAGCCCCTCTGAAAGGCACTTTAGGAATTGTGCAAACCCCCTCCTATGAGAGAGCTATAGTTGTAATTGTACTGGATCAAAATTGTTGTTTGGATCATACACCAAAATGTTACATATTTCTTCATTTTTACCTGGGAAAAGTTAAGGCATAGGTAGTCATAACCATACCAAGGAACTCCCATCACTAGTTTCTTTGGATCAATTTTCATCTCAACGTATTGGTCATATGCTGCAAGACAAAGCAACTGTTTGACAGATGTTAAGCCAGCAAAACACGAATAGATCACACACACTCTAAAGACAAAGCTGTGGGGTTTTCCTTAAACACACTTGGAAAAAAGAATTGAACATCACACCCACATTACCTGATAATGTCTGCTTGAAAGGTGCATTTGCCATTGCAATACAGTCCCCCCAGATCTGACTCTGTTCATCATAGGACATTACAAACAGGAGGTCACAGGCATCTGCAATTGCAGTGTAGTCGTAGCAACGCTTGTCAATGCACTTGGGTGACCAAGCCACATCAAAGGACACCTAACATTAACATAAATAAGACAAAATGTTAGCAGGTAAAATGACAGCAATATGAAATTAATGATTCTGTGGCATCTATTTATCCTACTTGAGTCAAGCTATCTACCTGAGAGCCTGGAATTTCCCTATGGAATGTTTCTGTTGTCTCCTTCACAAGAGCCGCCAAGGCATGGTACTCCGGTGTGGCCTTCTCAACGGCCTGCTCAATGTCAAGGTTTATGCCATCCATAAATTGGCTCTTAGCCAAACTGACTTTGTCCTGGATCCAAGCTCTTCTCTTGGCAGCGTCCACTATATTCAAGAGCGGCACATCACCTGTGAAGGAATGCCCAAGTAAACTTGAGTTCTTCATTGTGTATTTTGTTTTAAGTTTTACAGCCTGGTATAGAAAAGGCCTCTACCTTTTAAGACAAGACGTGCCCCTTTGGAATGAGCATAACACATAAGGTTGGCATCATACTTCCCGAAGGCAGCAATCGTGGTCACCTTCGACCAGTCATACGATTTCCATTCAGTTCCCCCAACATCAAACACAAACACCTGTAGAAATCAAAGAACATATCATGGAGGAGACAGATGTCTGACATAGCACAGGCTTGTCAAGGCATTAATGGAGAGGAGTTACCTACTAAGGGAAGAATTGAATTTTCATAACTGCAATAAAAAAAACGGCTTTAAGAAGACCAAAATGAAAAACACTCGAGACACACCACAGGGGATATTCTCAACTGCAACTGCATCAAAGGGCAGCAGCCAATCAACAGCAAGGAGAAATGGTGTTCTTGGAATGGCTACTTTCAAACCAATGGCTGCTTCTTTGTGTTCTCTGGACAGGACCAAAAAATTTAGTTACTTTTATATTGAAATATGTCAGAATTTATGTTGATATTTGTTACAACATTGGTACATTATATTTTTCTTAATAATTTAGCACTAAAATGCATGAACCATTATTTAGTGCCACAAAAAAGGGCCTCTTCCGGTACACGTCCTTGTCCATGTGCTGGGTTGTTTATGTTTGGGCAGTGCTTAGAAAGTCGGCACAAGATCAAGGGTGTATATGGACTTGGCCCAGGAATCATAAAAGCAAAAATAGTGGAAGATATGTGCAAGTTTCTGCGTCAGTGTGGGGGTTTCAATGAACAAACGTTAGTTCTCAGAAAAAATAATCTGCAACTGTTGATCCACGTTATACTGGGGGTCTACTGAATTAGTGTTTTCTCCTTAAAAAACAGGAACAAAATAACAACTGCATATTGTATACAGTGTCCATGTGTCATACATGAACACAAAACAGCACAACACACTGTGTGAATAGGCCTCTTTGCAGGCCCACCATTCTCTTTATACCGTTGCTATGCATGTTTTCATTTCAACAAAGAAGGTGTGTGCATGATTAATAGTTGGAAGTAGCTGTAATAACACAATTACGCCATTTAGCAGACACTTTTATCCAAAGAAACGTTCACCCCCCACCTACAGGAAACAGTCTCCCTGGAGCAATTTAGGGATAAGTAGTGGTGTGCTAAAGGTAGGATTCGAATTCATGAACTCTTGGTCCAGAGACAAGTATCCTACCTAATGAATGATCACGTGTCCCAATACTTTTGCCCAGATAGTGTATAAAGCGTTCAGGGGCTCACCTCCACGTCGTGTTCATATTGGATGGGTTGACAGAGCTCCTCTCGGTCGCAGGGACAAATAGCGGCTGCATCTGCCAAAGACAGACTCATAACTACGAGGAAAAACACAGAGAGACACATTGATTTAGCTTTTTACGAAAGACAGAGCCCAAGAAAAACTCTGCTGCAGTAAATCACGAGACAATCAGACGCCTTTGTACTTCCTCAGTATGGCGTGCGAGAGGGACAACCTCTCAGAGCGAGAGTCGTTTTCTGGGACTGACAGTGCAAAGTTTTGGATACTGTGAGCATTTAAATGAAGCTAACTTCTCTAGAAAAAAGAGGAACTGGAACTGGCTATTTATGTCATTACAAAGCTGAGTGATAGCTGACATTTTGGGGAGAAATGAAAGCCTTTAGTTTGACACAGAACAACACAATATGGAAAAGTAGTGGGACACACCCCTTAATTATTACATTTAAGTGTCCCCTTACTTTTAATGCAGAACATTCTTAATTCTTCAGTATATGGAGAGATTTTGGACATCACCATGCTTCTAACTTCGTGGACAATGTTTGGGGAAGACCCTTTTCTATCCCAGCATGACTGTATCCCGGTATGGGCCAGCGTGGAAGAACTTGACTGGCTGGCAGAGACCTGACCTTATGTTCATCCAACACATTTTAAATGGAATGGCAGCTGGACCAACTTCATATTAATGTCCATGTAGCAATCTCAATAAAGTCCCCGTTGGTGTAATGTTCAGGCATCCCAACACTTATGTCCATACAATATATTGTAGACCAGAGCCAGGCAGCAAGCCGGGTTCTAGATATTCTCAAGTTGGGGATATCATAATTTTCTGATGCCATTTGGCAAAGAATTATTTAATTCAAACATACATCTATTTTCAAAGTCCAGAGACCTGAGCTGTGGACAGATTAAGGTCACCCTATCCTAGGTCATGAAACGTTGAAGGACATGTAAAAAAAATGACACACAACTACACTGTGCACTGCACTAAATACATTCTTTATATATTAAATACAAATTAAGTTTACTTCTGAAAAAAGCATATATTTCTATCACTTTAAATGTAATATCAAAACTATTAGTTTGTCCTGTTTTGTTCTAAAATGTACAATCTCGCTCACATCTTTGAAATAGGGCTTGATATTGCCATGTACAGCGGAGACAATAAATGTTTTGTGATGTTTAAATGTATGTAATTGCAAATCAAATGGATTAGAGTTAGAGCAGGCTTTCATTTTAAGTGCGGCTTGATAGGAGTTACTGTGCAGCTATTGTGAACATATTTTGTGCAAGTCGAGTCAATCTTTATTAGTCTCTTTCACTGATTATCTATTTTCGGCCACATATCTGATTAATTTACATAATTACAGAAAAATGTAGCTGTAAAAATGACACATTCTCAAATACGTTCCATGGAATGTTTTCCTAATATACTTGAAAGAGTTTAGTACGGCAGCAGCATATTTAATACCATGGTAGAATAAATGGAAAATCGGGAAATGTAAAATTTGTGCAGATCTGAAACAATGCTTAGATTATACTTTGCACACTAGCACAATACCCTACAAAATGTCTTTAAAAAGATTCATTCTTCTGATTCATTTGCATAAAAGGATATGTTGAAACTATTGAAAAACCCTACGGGGCTTTCACATGTATGCTGCTTTTGCCAGTTGAGGCCAAGTTAACCTGACCTAAACTGATTGATTTCTTTTGGTCAGCCAGTCAGGTTCAGTCTCATGAACATCAAAATACATTCGCATGTTAATTATTTATTATGAGGGGCCTGCTTCATCAGGGAAATACTTAAATAAAAAGGCAGACTCTCAGTGGATCCATCACAAACCATCAGCCATGAGAGCTGTTGTGCTTGCCCTGACTGTGGCCCTTGTGGGTGAGTCATGATCTCAGCATGGTTTTCACTATCAAGAAAAAAGCAGTTCAGTTAACTAATGCGGTGAAACATTTATAGAATGTAAATTGATTATTGATGGAATATTAAGATTACTTGTCTTTGTTTTATTTAGCAAGTCATCAGATCAACCTTGGTACGTATGAGAACTGCATTTCTTAGTTGAGGTTTACTTTATCATATTAATTCAGACGGCTTTCAGAAAAACTTACTGAGAATTTTCCTCATTAGTTCCAGAGTTTGCTGCTGGTAATACTTTTGTGTACAAATATGAGGGTGTGTTGTTGGGTGGCCTTCCTCAAGAAGGCCTGGGCAAGGCTGGTGGAAAACTGATCAGCAAGGTTCTCATCAGGGCTGTGGGACAGAATACTTTTCTCCTGAAGGTACGGCATTCCTCTGTTGCAGAAATACACATATACAGTTAGTGTAGAGTGTTATCTAAGCCAATTAAATGTTATTGTCACTTTGCCCTTAGCTTGCCGATCCTGAAATCTATGAGTACACTGGAGTCTGGCCTAAGGATCCTTTCATTCCTGCCACTAAACTCACCTCAGCACTGAACGCTGAGATAACCACTCCCATCAAATTTGAGTATGCTGGTGGTGCAGTGGGTAGGATATTTGCTCCTGCTGGAGTGTCTGCTACAGTCCTGAACGCGCACAGAGGCATCCTCAACATCCTTCATCTCAACCTCAAGAACACCCAGAACGTCTATGAGCTGCATGAGGTGAGAGATTAAGCACAATCCATTTTTACTATCAATTACTATTTAAATCCCTTTCTGTACTCTCAGCTTACCTAAAGTCATCTCTTCATCAAAGGCTGGAGTGCAGGGAGTCTGCAAGACCCACTATATGATCAGTGAGGATGAAAAGACCCACCAGATTATGGTGACAAAGTCCAAAGACCTAGCCAACTGCCATGAGAGGATCATCAAGGATTTTGGTCTGGCTCATGCTGAGAAGTGTGCTGAATGCCAGCAGGTAAAATCAACTGCTTGTCAAAAACTTGGTGTTTGCAAAACCGACATAATCTTTAACTGATTGTTTTCTCACCACAGAGGCTTCAGAGTCTGACTGGAACTGCAACTTACAGCTACATCATGAAACCAACTGATGCTGGTGCTCAGATCGCTGAGGCTAGAGTTGAAGAGCTCCATCAGTTCTCACCAATCAATACAATCACTGGAGCAGCCCAAATGAAGGCCATGTATGATGCATTCACTGATGCTTTAATTTCTGTTATAGCTGTCAGAAAATGTAGGGGTTAAATCTGATTTAATATTTCTTATTTCAGGCAAACTTTGGCCCTACAGGGTGTCCAAAGTACCCCCATTGCTCCCATCAGTGTTGAATATCTGGCCCGTGGATCCCTGAAGTATGAGTTTGCCACTGAGATTCTCCAAACCCCTATTCAGCTTCTGAAGA
>JBBMFX010000035.1:11962436-12000444 GCA_037832545.1 Rhabdalestes septentrionalis | reverse complement strand
AGACAAAAAGAAATAGGCTATCATCATAATTGACAGACGAAGATTATGAAAATAAATAGCCTCCGAGTAATAATAATAATAATAATAATAATAATAATGATCATCATCATCATCATCATCATCATCATCATCATCATCATAATAACAATAACAATAATAATAACAATAATAAGGTAGATGATGATAATTATAGATGTATACGTATTATATTTGAGTAGCCTTATGAAGACTATGTTTGATGATAGGCCTCAGGTGAGTCAGCTTTTTGCTGAAATGCTGGCAAGCAAATTTTGTGGAACATGATCAAATTCGTTATATTAGCCAAGCCTACATTATACACGTGTGTAATCTACTCTTTTCAGTTTAGTAGTTGAGCAACAAGGGAACACCTTCCACGAGAACTGGGTTTTAAAAGTATTCTCTGTGTTCTCTCACATTCCAAACAAATCCAAGATGTAACACATCAAACAATCATGTGCACAACATGCCTAAACTAATCAATAACAATAACCTTTGCTCATGCACTCAATTAAGCAGACTTAGACCCATAAATAATTTTGAAATAACCCTTATTTAATTGAAGGTGGAGAAAGAAGATGGTAGCAGCAGCAGGCATTTGCCCATTTAAAACAGGCGAACAGCTGTCATTAGAAACTTCAAGTAAAAACTCTGAGTGATGGAAACTAGCCACATTGATTAAGTGGCTTATTTAATAAATCAAAAAGCTGAAGTTAGTGTGAGCTCTGTCCTTGGCGGCTCGCTGCAAGTTTTTTTAACTTCAGGACACAGAGACCTCTATCTACCTACCAGAGATATCACATTTGAATTTGGCTGTTTTAATATTAAATCATTTATAAACTTGCAGTTGGAAGTGTCTGGGTGCACCTCTGAGTTTTGCTGCTCGGAAGGTCCGTGGTAGTCAAAAGTAATGGGACACGGCGATTTTAGCGGATTTTGGCTAAAACTCCGGGGGTATTATGAAGTTTAACGGGGATTGGTGCTTGCTCAGCGGATCTATGCTCCTCGTAATTTTCTTTGACTGCCTCAGTACCGATGACACCAGGCGCATTTGCACTATTTACTGAAACCTTGAACATGAAGAGGACGTAATTTGGGTCTTAAATTGAAGTACTACATGTCTAGTGATAGGGAATACACACTATATTTCATTATATTTGTAACTACAGATATTGTATTTTATTTATGATATCTTGTCGCCATTCTGTGACTTTGGCTCTCAGAGTGTTAAGTACATACAGAATATTACATGCATGACAAAATGTGCTAATAACAGGAAAAGCCCACCGCACAGCATGAAATAACAATATTTACTATGTCTGTGGATCCCTATTTTCTTTTCACACAACTCACTTGTCCAGCATGGACGTCCTTATAGGCGTGGGGAAAACGTGACATCACATTCAGAACATCAATAGGCAACTGTGCGTGTGTACCTTTTGATTGGATGTGAGATTTTAACCAGCGCACCAGGCGAATTTATTACATCTTATTTTGTATTCAAATTAACAAAGTCTGTTTATTGTATATGCTTAAAAATTCTAACTAATAGAATTGACGCCCCCCATTTGCGTCTGAACGCCCCCCCTCTCAACGCCCCCGTTGAGAAACGCTGGTCTAGACTATGAATTCCATTAGAAATGTAACTCTATTTGCTTTCAAAAATAATGCTTGCCATAATAAAATACCCTTAAACATAAGTGATGTGGTGGAGGCAAAATGAAAAACCTTTCTCCGTTTGGGCATCTATGTCGTAAGTTCCGTCTGACGGTTCCACATTGCCCCGTCTGTAGTAATCTTTACAGATAACCAACGGCACAGGCTTTCCATCCTCCTCAGCATAGCTAACAGGACCCACAGACAGCTCTCCTAACTTAGAATACTGCAAAAGAGACACAGCATACACTGTTTTTAGATATCTGATAATATTCTAATAAAAATTAGATGCAATTAAAAGTGCCCCATTAATTACAACAATGTCTTCTTGACAGAGGGTACAAATGACTGACATTGAGCCTCATGTTGAAACAATAATTTATGGTTAAACAGAATAAAACTGAAGATTGAGTGAGAAAAAAGCACAAACCTGATCTAGTATGTAGTACAAATGATCATAAACACTCTGCTGAGTGTAAACGGACACACTGTAGTCATCTTCGTCTACACCACTATAGTTCTTCAGGAACAAATTCTTGAAAGCCATCATGTTCTCTTCTTTGTAGGCCACCACAAGCTGGTTGCTAAGGCCAAAGAGAATTAGCTTTGAAAGGAGATTGTGAAAGAATGGATATGTAAGTTTGACAGCAAGATCATTATAGCAACAAGATATTACAAACTTCACAGCAAAAGCATTGCAGCTGTATTAAAATAGGTGTGTGTAGATTCTTGTAAAGTCACGCTCTGCAATCTGGACTTTCTCCACAAGGAGGAGCTATTGCCGCACATTTTTGACATTACGTGTCTTGCGACGTGAAATTCCTTTGGTAAGCAAACAGTATTTCAGTGTATGGAACCCTGAGAAAAAAGGTCAATTATCCTTTGGTTTCAAGATAAATCATTTTGTTTAAACCAATGATTAATACACATGTAACTAAGTTTTGAGGATTCCAAAGAGTATTCGGTAATTATATTGGGGTTTAAATGAGAACAACAAAACAATTGATCAATAAATCACCTACAAATTAGTAGATCAGTCAGTTACCAGTATAAGCAATAGTGACAGCCTTCGTATTTATGCTGAGTTGGCTGAAAGATCCTTGGCTTCACAAAAATAAAGCACAGATCAACATCCTTTCGAGCAGGGGTGCCTAAATCCAGTCTCGGAGTACCAGCACCCAGCAGTTTAGTAGCTTCCCTCCTCAGACATGCTCACTAAACCTGTTAATTAACAGAACCAGATGTGTCTGAGCAAGGAAATCACCAACCTGTGATGGACGGTGGCCCCCTGGACCAGATATGAGCATCCCTGTTTTAAAGGGAATAAAATAAACCTGGATCATGTTTGTACCTGGGTGGTAATCATGCCTATTTTTAAAATCTGCACAGTCAGCTTCCATGGTAGTTGTCGTCGTGCTCTGTATTTCTCACAAGGACTCATGAAGTAGTATCTCAGGTCCTCTCTTAGGGCTTCTTCCATCATGGGCTCAAGGGTCCCAGACATGTTAATGCTATACCAAAACAGATGACTAGCAGATATTAACCAGGCAAATTCTGTTTGTATGAAAAGGCTCATATCATGGAAAACTGAACTTCTTTTTACGTGTATGTAAGAATCAACCGAGTATCAATATAATTGTGTATTAAACTCTGACTTTTTTCTTTTTGACAGGGTTTGTTAAGGGGTGTAACTTAGCTGGAAGTACATTGATTAAAAGCAGATGTTGCTGTACGTATAGCTTTACAGGTATGAAAAACAGATGTGGACTACTTTAGCAGTGATGTACATCGCTCCGGATAAGAGTATCTACTAAATGCCATAAACTTTTGTATTATTTATACAGTCCACATTTCCATATTACCTCCTGTCCCCAAACAGTTTAGCTTCACTCACTTAGCCAGACTGCACCCTATGTGGCATAATGCACGGCAACCAATAAGAACAAAGGTCATTTACATATAAGAGTCTTAAAGACACTGTAAGAAAAACAGTCAAGCTTAGGGACAAAGACAACGACTTTGTTAATATTAGATAATTATTTACAGAGGAAAAAAACAAGGCGTGAATAAATTTGGATCTGGGCCCTTTAAAAAACAATGGAACAGTTTAAAATGCATAGCCTGTCTGATGAAAAGGGGGCTTGTGAGAGTTCTCAGTGAATTCAATTTACAAAAGCATGTTATACAAAGACATCTACAATGTTATGTGTCCATGTGACAATTCTATTCTCGAAATGAGGAAGGTGACACATTGTTCATCATATGAGGAAGGAAGAGTTTCAGCTTGTCCTATAGAAACATTTCCAAAACCGTTCACATTATAACTTACCCGGTCAAACAGAACAGGGTTCATGTGGGAAAAGTCCAAGGTTAAGCTCGAGCAATCAAAACACAGTGCTGCAGCTGGTAGATGCAAATAGTGATCAACCCGTGTGTAAATACAGCTTTGTAAAGGTAAATACAATATTTTAAAGCTTTTTAACACTAAGAAAATCGTGTCATGGTGGGCAGAATAATATAAAAGACATCCTCTAACAAATATCCCAAAAAACAAACAAACAAAAAAAAATCATACAAAATATTTTTCCCCAAAATATAATTTGGCAAGTGACAAGAATCAAGTAGTTCACCTTTCAGTAAAAAAGTAAAAAAAAAGTAAAAAAAAAAAATCAATAGAGAATAAACATAGGATTCTAGATAAAATAGATGAAAAGAAAGCAATATTAAATAATACAGATGAAAGTGCAGGTGTAGTTTAAAGCACCCTACATCATAGTGACATAATGAACTAACAATCAAGCCTTCTATCTGAATAGAGTGCCAAGAGCTCAAATAAAACAAAAAATGAAAATGACCAGAGCAGTTGTATAGCCGGTAAGTAAGTGGGAACCAACGGTCTGAAAACTGCATAACTTGCCTTGTTGAGTCGACTCCGTCCATTAACCTCAATTCCATAATGGTTTACCAGTTTTGCTGTTTTAACTTAAACACCAGTCAGTCAGACTGGGCATGTTTCATTCTGTGGGTTGGGGAAGCTCAGCCCACTGTCACTTCTGCACCAATTACAAACACGCATATTCTCTACTGGTTGTGTGCAGTCCTGTGTTAGTAGTTCCTAGAAACTCAAGTGACAACCACTTCTGCTGCTAACTGTACCACCACTACTACTACTAGATACAGAAGAGAGTTCAAAGACTTGCTCATTATTTGTAAGTTACTCAATTGTTTGGGCCCCAAATATGTCCCTGCAATGTTTGAGGAAAATCAGTCCGGTAGGTCTCCTAGATGTGCAGGAGGTGGTCAGCTGTAAAACAACTGGCCTTATACTGCCCAATGCTCCCCATGGAGATCAGATTAGCCCCAATTGTGGTCAGTCTTTAAAAGAAGCTACAATCAGTAAACCAGTAAAACTTGCTTGAACAGGAAATTTGGGTCCTTTCACAATTTGCTGATAAGAACAACCAGTTCCAGTTCTTCATCATTCCCATTCAGAAATAAACAAATTTGATATTTACACATTTGCAAGTTGTTTCCGGAAGTAATACAAAATGTCTTTATTAGAATTCCTTCACCACAGATACAAAAAATAATATGGCCTGTGCCCATTTGCACATAAAAAATAAAATTACAAACATAATTTCAAACAAAAAGAATTAAAATAACCATTTCAAGTCATTGCATTGTTTCCTGAACAGGAGTCCCAACAGTTTCAACAAGTTCCTCTTTGCTAGATGGGCCTAAAACAGTTGCTGGTGCTGGTGGTGCCACCTACAAACAAGACAAGAAGATAAATATTTATAGTCAAAGATGCATAAGGGAAGAGTTTATAAATGGTGCTGTTATTTGCCAATTGCTCTTCTTGGGTAAAACTAAATATATATATATATACACACACATAACTACATACACACGCATACATAGATTACACACAGACACGTGTGTTTAAAATATTTTCATATGCCAGCTTGGCTATCTACTGAGATATTTTATTAAACAGACGCTTTCACAGGCTTGTATGTAAAAAGCCTGTTTGTGGGTAACAACTGTTAGCTATCTCAGGCAAACAACAGTTAGCCAAAATAAGATAATTTTGCTATCTGCCCAGAACCTTCACTGAACCCCACCCCACACACCCCAGTGAATTTGAGCTCTCATACAAATATACAACATATGCAGATACACTAATATGAACTGAATTACAATTGATAGAACATTTAAATGAATAAAATAATTAGCTTTTGTCAATATAACTAAAAAACAATTACAATTCAAAGTATTTACCCAGTTCAACAGAGGAGGGGAAAGTCAAAGAGGGGATAAAGGAGCAGTTTTTGGACAAGGATGAATGTTTGGGTAAATTAGAGCTTGAGATGTTGTCCATCACTGACTGATCTGCTGGTCAAGAGTAGCAACTATCATAAAACTTACATCATTTCTTTGAGTATCGCCTGATGTCATGTTATCTACGCTGGTTATTTCAGTAGCTTCCTCCTGGGATGCAGGTTTAGAGTGTTTCAGCTCTGTGTTGTGTTCCTCTGATGTCTTGTTTATCTTCTTTTCCTTATCTGTGAGAGATTTGTCTTCTATGTGTTGCTGAACCTCTGCCGCGTCCTCAGCTGCAGCTCCCTGAAGAGTGTCAGTCTCATCGCCACTGTAAAGGTTGTCTGCATTGCGCAAGGTTTCCACAGACACCTTCCGCCGCTCTTCTCTGGGCCTGTTGGGTCTCCTCTGGCGTATTTCAGGTCTGTCATTCTCTTCATGATTCCTGTTGCCCATCCGGTTCACTGGATTTGCCCCTGGCGCAGCACGCCGCCTTAGCTGTTGGCTGTGGTCGGCATCACCTCCTGCCCATTGGTCCCTTTCCTCCTCTCTCTCTGGCTCCCGCAGTGGAGGAGCGCGAGGCTGCTGCAGAGCAGGTGGAGGGTCTTGGCGCCCACCACGCAAAGGCCTAAACGCAACATGCTGAATGGCTGCTTGAGCACTGCCGTACATAAAGACCTGCCGGGGAGCGGAAGATCATTTACTTTGTAGCAGGGATTAGTAACAGTGAACAAATGAAAATATAAAGTTTTTATATAAGTATTAAAATTTTTATATAAGTATTAAAAACAGAAGCAATGTTGAGTGAAAACTTACACTCTTCTGCTGTCATTAAAATGGTAGGTCATGTAGTACATAAATTTTCTAGACAAACTGTTCACTCCCAAGCCCACAAATGATATAAAACAGATAACATAAGTGTTCCACAGGGGAAAAATAATCAAAAGCTTTCATGGACTAGCAGGAAAGAGTCAGATAGCTCAGCTCTGCATTGAGATTTCTAAGAAAAACAGTCATATTATCTTCACAATTAACCGAAATTGCCCCTTACCAAGATAGAAAGCACGATAGTGAGAAGCACAGGTATTTGGAGGGTGACTGGCAGGTCCTTGAGCAAAGCTCTGAGAAACTCACTAATTCCTTGTCCAAACTGTTTCAGAGGGTCTGTAATAAAAGTGGTGATTGTAATAGTGATGGCCTGTGAAAACACATACATCAAATAAGTTAATTTGTCACATCAGTAATAAAAACAAAAAACTAAACAAATCAAAATCAAACAACACTAACCTTAGTTGGAGGCACTATCAAGATGGGATTAACAAAGAGGACTTCATAATACTGTTTACAAGGATCATCCTGAAGGGTCCATGTGGTCCTATACCACTCTGAAAAGACATCAAAACAATATTAGACATGCAAAAACATGTTTTTTTAGTTCTAATAAACTTCTGTAATTTTACTTTCTATCAGTGTAAGACATCAATCCTATAAAAGCATAAAGGCTAAATATATCTTTATATTATTTATACTTTTTTCATTATCCATACCTTTTATTTTTGTTGTTAAGAAATAATTTCATGATATCTCATTTCACTTATTTGTCAGTGACAACCAGATGTGTTGCACTTTTAAACCCTCAAAATGAATCTTTTATTCTTAACTGTCTTGACATGGTTAATATAAGGCTTTTAGCCAATAACTTAAAAATATATATATAACTCTTTCATTTTCTCTAGAGCTGGAAATCCTCAGTCATTCATATGTTTCATCTTGCTAGGATGACTGTAATTTCCTTGATGTTCTCTGCACCAGAATGAAGAAATGCAGGTAAACATGCCTTTCAATCTGGCAGTCCCAGGATATAAACCCAAGCTGTCTGTCCCAAGCTATAACCAGAGCTGTGATCGGTTGAATCAGATGGACTGTTTAAATCTAAGCTTAAGATGCACTTGATCTAAATAACTTTTGGGTAATATTTGCTGTGATCCTTGTTTTGGTTCATTTTATTCTACTTTTAAATTGTTTTTCTTTTTGGACAGCACATTGTGACTGTTTTCTGGGAAAGACGCTAAATAAGTAAACTTTATTTACTTGCTTTCAGTGTGCTGTTTACACAGAATAATGAGGCAGCCCTACACATCAAACTGGTAGCACCTGTCTGAGATACCTTTCAGGCTGACTGTGTGTAAAGAAGAATGCTCCAGCTCCTCCCAACCAATGGTGCCACAGCCATGGATGACAAAATCTTACTCAGGTTCACCAGCAAATTCCAACGCAAAAATAAATAAACAATAATAAAAAAATAACAATAAATAAAAATAAAACTCACCCCTGAGATTATCCTTCCAGTCAATTTGCTTCAGCCCAGTGCATTTCTCATTTACGTTCTCCATCTTCACAATTTTGGCCTGGTGTTCAGCAAAGGCAATCTGGCACACAATAAATCAGCATTTAAAATCTTTAAGAGATACTCCACATTGAAAGCTGATTAAAACTACTAGAACAGATTTAAAAAGGACTGTTCACTTCTTTACAACAGTATAGTTCACTTTTATAATGACAATTCACATTATATATTTTTCCCAACCCTGTTCCTAGATCTCACCGACCTCCACATTTTATGTTTTCAGTGCTCTAAAAACATCTTGACGCAACTAATCAGCTAACTAATCAGCTAACTATTTACTAGATAGAGGTGGCAGTGCTAAAAGAGAAAACATTCAAATGTGTAGGCTGGGGAGGCCGAGACACAGGTTGTAGATGAATCAGTAAAACTGTGAACACTCCTGAGATGGGAATTACCTTGTAGAGATAGAACCAGTTCCACACTATACTGATGAAAAAGCATACGGCAAACATTCTCTTAAACTGTACAAACCAGGACACTGTGGACCACAACTCGGTACAGATGATGCCCACAATGATCAAGATCAACAAAAAGACCTGCATGAAAAGTACAGAAAAATATTATAAATGACAAAGGTAATACTAAGACAAATAATGACAGTTATTTAAATAGCCCACCTTAAGCAAAAATAAATATTAAAACTGATTTTGGGTATATAAAAGGCTGAACAAGAGCTTTTCATGTTGGAGTACCTTAATGACCGTTTCTGGCTCTACAAAAAATGTGTCCTCAAATCGCCACTTCCAGGCCTCATAATCATGGTGTTTAAAGTTGGTAAGTATTTGGCTAAGGGCATCATCTAGAGCTCCAGTTCTCCAGCTGCTCTCATCATTCAGGAGGTTCTGGATCTCCGTCACCATCTGCATGGATAGCTTCACTTCAGCATCATAGTGAACATTGGGTCTCACAGCAGTGGGCTGGAAATAGAAACAAGCCAAAGGATTAAAAGTATAGATTTTGTAAGGCAAAAATTTGTATGACATACAATTAGAAATATCATACCAATCCAAGTTTGTTCATTTCTTTCAGAAGCTTTAAGAGGAAACGCTTGAACACTGGACTGCATGTTGGCTGCTGTGAGGAATGTGACACACGCCTTTTATGTTCTTCGATCTGTAAGTTAAAATAAGAATGAATACAGAATCATGAAATTATTCCAAAATCTTTAATGACTAAAAGTAAAGCTCACTGATTATGTGTTTACACGCAATAAAACACCTTATCAGCAAACATTGAAGACTCACATGTTTGACACAATGGTTAAGGTGTTGCTTGCAATCCAGAACATCAGTACCTGACTTGGGGCTGAATGTAATCAAATTCTCCTAGCAATTTCCCAAAACATACTGTAAAACCTTCTAAAATGGGTGAGCAAGTGTCTACACTATTTGGTGCATGGCTTATATTGTAGGCGACTTCCATTATTAGTTACATGGACAGTCCCCCTGGAGCAAATGGGGGTTGTTGCTCAAGGACACAATGGTAGAAAGTTGGGGAGTATGAACCTGCAACTTTGTGGTCACAGACAAATATTTTACTGAGTAGGGTACCACCATCCTCCAATTAGCTATTAGACTCACCTCTCTCTGTAACCTGTCCACTCTAGTAGAGCACTCTGTGATATCGGGACATTGTGCCATCTGACTTGAACTGTGCTCCCTTCTTTTAGTGGGCACATTACTGTAGCTACTGGCCTGTAAAAAATATAATTGTAATTACTTTGTATATTTGTAAAAAACTGTATATACGTGTATACAGACACACACACACACACACACACACACACACACACACACACACACACACACACACACACACACACAAGCTAGTTGGATAAAAAAAAACCAGGGGTTTTAATGCCATTGCATTCACATACATAGACTTTAATATTGAGCTGGTTCCCGGTTTGCAGCTATACGAGTTTCTATTCTTCTTGCAAGTTTTCCACAAGATATTTATGTTCAAGGCACATTTTACCTCTGCAGGCTTCTTCATGCTTTTTGAGGACGCATCGTAGTTCAGCATGTCGAACGGATCGATCCATTCATCATCCTCAGAGTTACCATGAGCAATAACACAAGAGCTCCATGTGACGAACCCCCACAAAAGTAATACTCCTGACAGCTGCATGATCCCTTAACTAACAAAATCCTCAAAATGTTATGATTACTAACTGCTTAGGCAAAACGTGCTATTACGAATCTTTATTACCAACTGTAACATCTGGGCATCCTGATTGATTCAGAGACATTTATAGGTTATAAAAAAGTGTACGGTTCAAAGTTCCTACTGACAACAGGACACATTTGAGCTGTGTTAATCAGGTGACCTCAACTCCAGTAGGTTTTTTAAACAGAAACCACAGTTTAAGCCGACGAACCCATTTACACGAGCAATAAATCGAACCACAAACGAAACCCCTTAATTAAAGCACTAGTCACGTTACTGAGACAGTGAACTCCTATTTGTTTTTAACTCAGTAAATTGTCTAAACATCTATAAACATCTCCACAAACCAGCAACTGAATAGGAAATGTAAACACTGCCGTAAAGCGGTGACATTTGTCGTGAGTCCAAGCAGCATATCTTCCATATCACACAGGTTTTAGAGTAATTTTTTTAATGAGTTTTATTTTTTATGTAATTCAACTGCAAAACAATTAATCGCTTGAACTACGGCAGCAGTATAAGGAGAAAAAATAAAATTCATTATTACTGTTTAACGCCATTCTTTGTCAGTTTACGGCTTGAGAGGGTATGTTTCATGCCGCTTACCTAGGTCACTAACAAGGGCTCCTGCACGCTCCCTTAACAGTGCATAAACTATATGAACAAAAGTATTGGGACACACATGTTTTTCATGGTTTTGGTAAGACCTTTTATTTCCAGAGCAGGGTGCAGCAAACGTAATGCTTTGGCAAACCAATATATTTTGGACATGGCAATCCTTCCAACGTTTTGGACACAGTTTAGAGAAGAACATTCTCTAGTCCAGCATAAATGTGTCCCAGTGCATAAAGCAAGCTTCATAAAGACATGATTGGGTGAGTTTGGTGTGGAAAAACCTGTCTGGCACACACAGAGATTGCGAGCCAGGCCTTCTCATCCAACATTAGTGCCTGACATCATAAATGCTCTACAGAATGAATGGGCACAAATTCCACAGAAACTGTAAATGTTGTGGAAATTCTTTCGAGAAGAATGGAATCTGGTAAAGCTGCAAAGGGAAGACCAGTTCCATATTAAAGTCTATGTTTTTTTTAAATGCCATGTCATTAAAATCCCTTGTAGTGTCACTGTCAAGTGTCCCAATACCTTTGTCCGTACAGTGTAACACTCTTTTGGGTATTTGTGCTTCTACCGTAAGAGGGCGGTATTATGCTTCACATTCACTCCTGAATTTCAGCCACTCGTCTCTTTCCATCACACCACTTTTCTTTCCATTTTCACAGATTCCGGAGTTTGACAGTCCCCTGAGCTAAAAACACTGGCATATTTTTTTTTGCTTGCCAAATAAAATTATTAAACCCCGGCTCATTTTTAAACCAATCTTGTTTAAATCAACCAATACCATCTCCCTTTCAGTAAATAACTGTTTATAATCTGAGGTCTTTTTTAATTACCGGAAAAGAGCAATTTGAACATTTACATGGAAAATAACAACGAAAAACAGATTCATTCAAATGTACATTTTAAGACGGAATGAGCAGTCTTCTCGTAAAAATATGTTATAAGCATTTGAGCATTCTTAAAGCAATTTGAATAAATTATTTCATTCTTATCACTTGTGCTGCGTCTGAAGTTAAACGAAACTGCACAACTATATTAAATTAAATAAATATTATTAATATAGAGAATCTACAACATCCACATTTAAGTTACAAATGTAAAATGCAAACACACACAATCAGAAGCAGTTTTTCAAGCCTTAAAACAGAACGCTCCGTTTTATTTTCTCTTTATTACCATTATTAAAGCTCCAGTGTTCAATGGACAAAAAACTTCACAGGTGCTTCACATTTTGTGCAACATTAAGTGCTAGGGGAGAGAACAAAAATAAACAAATATACCATAAAACATATCTATATAGTATCTACAGTAGGATGTGGATAACGGTATTTTAAATATTTACAGTGCTGACACATTAGAAGACAATTTTTTGTTCTTCAAATTTCAGTTCAACATCAATGTCACAGCTTTTGTGTACTTTCGTATGAGCTGAAATCCATTTTAGCAGCATGCCATTTTTCAGTAAAGCAAACATACTTTGTGATTAGCCAGTTCCTTGGTTAGCATTTTGTCCATTTATATAAAAGGTCATGTTACAACACATTCAATTTTCTAAGCCTAGCTATGGATCGTCAAACTCAAGGCACAAAATATTTCACATACTTGGAGTTATCTTGCTTGTTTTGCATCAGAACAGCAAAAGAATTCGACAGCACTCAATATACGTCAGTAGCTTTGTTCAACAAAATAAGCCGTTTCTTATTTATTGTGCAATTAATAAAACAGTAGACAGCTTCTAACAACATGCAAGACCCACTGCTTGTACTGAAAAGTGACCAGTTGAATTTCCAGTTCCTAGAAAGTACCTTTTAGTTTGAACACTACTTACAATAAAAAGCAGTGATATTACAAAGACAACCAAAGACACAGACACACCCTTACTTATCTTCTGTGCCGGGCACTGGTCCTTTTGAAAGAACCTGGTCAGTTTGTTAGGGAATATGACGAATTGGTTTGATTTGTGCTTTCGGGGTACAGCTTTTGTTCTTCGTTTGAGAGAGAGGTTTAAGGCTTGTGAGCCCACAGTGTGACTGTCTTATCTGCAGAAGAGGACAGGAAGGAGACATCTCGTGTATGCCACCTGGACTGGATGACTTTATCCTTGTGTTCAGCAGCTACCGTTACTGGGAGTGGTTTTGTTAGGTCTCCTGTGGAGAGAAAATAATTGATTAACTGAAGCAAACAATAGAAGATGTTCTAACTGTTAAAACATGATCATTTCTGAGAGGCCAATGTGTTTAAAATGAGTTCAAACATGCTCAAGTAGCAAAGTAGAGACTATTAGTTTTGTAAATAATTGACCCTTTATATAACCCTCATGCACTAGATGGCAGAAATATTCCCAATGCGGCACGTTATACATGCAGTAAATACAAATGAATGAAATTCTAAGGGTATTATTGAACTAATAAAACGCCTTGTGCATCATTTTGCCCACTATTATTAACAGGATAAATACATAAAATGGAAAACGCTAAAGCTGGACACAGCCATTTACCATCAAAATGAAACAAAATATAAGCAGACATGAGAAAAAAAAAAGATTAAAAAACATAGTTAAACTGAACAAAAACTAACTTTATTACACCAATGTAGCATAAATTAAAATGACATTTTCAAAACGTATTTGAAAAATGTGACAATTAGTAAAAAACAATTATAAAAAAAAAAAAACACACACTTCAACAGGCATCTCCACCCTGTTATTTACACAGGGATTTTGGGGAAGGTAAGTATCAGCATATCTGTGTTGCAACGTAAACAGTGATGTACACATGATTTAAGACAGTGGTTCTTGAAATGGGGGCCAAAGCTCCTGTGGTGAACATAAAAGCAACCTGATCTGTTCAGACAGAAATTAAACAGGTGCTCCAATGTTCTGCCTACCCTGAAGATCGGTGATCCTGATTTTGTTGTCGTATGAACCAGTGAGTAGGTAGTGGGCTCCAGGGGAGAAACGGACAGAACGGATGTCGCTGGTGTGTGGGCGGTACGACTGCACCGTTCGACCCCCTCTGATGTCATACAACATGCAGCGACTGTCCTCCAGTCCTGTGGCCAGGAGCCGCCCACTTGGGTCCACAGCCACCGAGGCAACTGCACTGCCTGTTTTAAAACGGGTTCGATCACATAGGGTCAATCTTCATATCAACAAACTCAGTCTTAATATACAACACTGTAAACTAATTCCACAAAATACACCAGCCTAAGTTCGTAAGAAAATTAAATACATACAACCTAAAATGTTAATATAAAGTATCAAAAATATGGGACAAAAGAGAACACACCAGTTCCATGCATGGCAGTCCCAAACACTTGCACACAACTGGGTACGCGCAGGTCCCAGAAACGCACCGTCTTATCCTGAGAGCCAGACGCTACCATCCAACCACCCCATGTATACAGGGACAGAATGTGCCCTAAGAATACAGACATTTGTCCACAAGTTAAAATGTAAAATCTCTGATAGTTTGAAATCTTGAAATGCCTGGCTGAAACGTGTATTGTGTGTGTACCTGTGTGTCCGTTGAGTGCGTGCAGGCCCTGCCCTCTCTGGCAGTCTGTAGTGTAGATGTTACAGTCGCCGGCTCCAGCACTTATGAGAATAGCCCCGCCGCTTTCTGGACCCTCCATAAATGCCAAGTCACGGATTGTGCCGTCATGCATGCTGAACTCTAAATCTGGCCCTACACACATACATAAAGATCTCTAACCAAAATTCATTCATCAGTCCCTACTATATTTATTCATCAGCCCCTAAACGTCTCCAGAACAAGAAGAAAGAAAATAAAAACAAATCATTACAGTCATTTTATAAAGTAAATGATGCACCAATGTCTCATTCTGTCAAAAAGAAATGAAGCCATTGTTACCTGTAGCATTGCAGGTGTCAGCATTGAAAGGCAGAACCTTGACATATTTGTCATTAGAGCCTGTAGCTAGGAGCTGGCCACAGGGACTCCATGCCACACAGTAGATTGAGCCTTTATGGTGCTTGTTGCGTTTGAAGCAGACATCAGGTGGCCCTACTGGGCTTTCAGAACTGTGTGAGTGAGGAATTTTCATTTATCATCTTTTCCATGATTTGACCTGGTCATGACTTATTGTATATTTTCTAGACTGTAATTGAGGTTTTGTAGAAAACAGCATCTCCTAAATAACTGTTAAAAGGAATTCCCTATGTTCTGCTGAAGAGACACTGATCAACTCAAGACTTCTTTACAGTGATGGTAATAGAGAGTAATGCAATTATGCCCCAGTTATTTATTCTCCAAAATCACCAGTGAACTTCCACTTTTTATAAAACATTTCTGTACACGTAGCCCCCTGTATTTGAATAAGAACAATTTAAAACTCTTCTCTAAACTATCATGAAACAAGACAACATGTCTCTAATGATTAATGTACAACCTTTCTTCAATCACCTGATTTCCATTACCACCACTGTGAAAAAGTGAGTGAGCAAGATTTTCTAGAACTACGTTTTTACATTAAATCACAGCAAAAGAGTGTTCACATGCTTTGTGCTGTGTTTTGAATGTGCTATCATTCTTTACTTATAACAGGAATTTATTTATATTTATACAGAAATCAGTGATGGTTTCCTTTTAAATTACACATAAGCAAAGACTAAGAATGTAATACACTTGGTTCTGTATGTCAGAAAAAAATCAATCTGATTATTTACTGACAGTAGATTCACATAAGAGGTCGACCGATATATCATCTGGAGAATGAAGAGAATGTTTCAGAAAAAACACCCCTCCTGCGCTCCCTGGCGTCCACCAGCGCTCATTCCAATATATTGGGCCAATATTTGGCATTTTTTAATGTATCGGCATCGACCAATATCCAAGTGCACTATGCCGATTTACAGACAGGCACCTCTGCAGGCACCCCAGTATTATTGTTGCTGTGGATCACGTGGCCCATGCTGCTTGTGCGGGACCCCAGACCCTGTTCCCAGTGAGAGAGTATTTAGTGAGATTGGAATGATCTATGACGAGATGGGGAGTCTGCTCACAGGAGAAAATGCAGAACATTTAAGTTTCCTGCACGACAACCTGCAGCTCTTAAGTACTGGGTGGGAGGAGAAAGACTCAGAGACTGGAAGTGGGATTAAAATTGAACATCATACAAGAATTAATGTGCATGTTTTAAAATGTTCCTTCCCTATTCTGTGTTGTTTGTTTACAAGTTTAAACTATTGTTTAATTGTATTGTATTGTTTTTTTTGTTATTTAAGTTAATATTTATATTTAAGTCATTATTCAATAAATGGCAAGTTGAGAAATTTTGTGTATCCATCTTTGTGTTATTAGTGTGATATTTTACCTCCAATAGAGGGGGAAACGTTCAATTATTGGGCAAAAAAATATCGGCAGCATATATCGGCCATCGGCTGACCCTGACTCCAAAATATCGGCATCGGCTACTGAAAAACCCATATCGGTCGACCTCTAATTTAGATTGCTGAATGTATTATTGCAAATTACCCTTTTTGTAGTTATCGGATTACTTTGAACATACTCAAAGAGGTTCTTCACTCTAATGCCTAAACTGATATAGACACTAGGATTTATAAGGCATGATACCTGGGATTGAGGTTCTGTGGGTAGGTGCACACACGCAGGATTTTGGAGTTGGATCCCACAGCATACAGAGTTCCAGAAGGATGAAATGCTACAGCTCGTATAGCTTGCGTGTCCTCCAAAGTGTGCACTGCTATAAATGAAGACTTGGGCTTCTCATCTTGAAATGCACTGAAAGGTCATACCAACAGCTCACAGAACTACTGCGATAAATTATAAAACACTGAAGAGTTTACATTTAAATATGAAACTCCAAAATGGCTCACTCATGCTCACCTCTGACTGACCAACACAGGGGACTCGTCCAGTGAGGGAACGCTCCATCTGCCTCCTCTCTGAGGAGTGCTGCTGGTGGTTGAGATCTTGCCTCTGCCTGCGCCGACTACTTCAGGGGTGTGTTTAAGGCCTGCTTTGGCTGGGGTGCCATTACACTGCTGGGCCAGTGCCTGCACATCTTCACCCAGGTCCTCCATCCCAACATTTAGCTCCTCCAGCTTCTGAATAGACCTATACAAAACCCCACATCACATCCAGATATAGTTTAGAGGAACATTCCATGCTCACCTCTTGATTAAAAAAAATATATATATTGGTTTTGATAGAAAATTGATAGAAAAATACACACACCACTGGAAATACGAGCAGTCTGTCTATACACTGACGATTCACTTCACCCAGATGTGGTGAGATGGAGGAAAATTACCAGCGGTGTGTATTCTTCTATCGATTAATTGGAGTGGATTCTTTCACAAAAAGATTTACAATTCAACAGGGTTTTCCAAACACACCCACCCCCTAAAAGGACGAGACGTTTCACCAGCAACCCCGTCCCCACCCAAAACCCACCCCACGCCCAAACCCTGCCCCTATGTGCCCCCCTCACATCAAAAATGCTTTTGGTGCCCCTGGTTCTATGTCTAAATTTTCCACCACAGTTTGGTCAATACCTGTGCCATTTACACTGTGTTCAATAAAGTATTAAATACCCTAAATATGTTAAATATGTTTAACATGTGTTATGGAAAACAGAATCTTTTTTCATGAAACATTGATATTGTATTTAAACACAATTTTTCATTCATTTTCCAGTCCATGCAGTCTATCTATGGAAACTAGTGCTGTCAAGCGATTCAAATTTTTAATCTAATTAATTACATGGTGTGGTGATTAATTAATCTAATTAATCGCACATACATACAGACGTACAAGAAGCAGATTTTTTTTTACCATTTATTATTGAATACAAGCCTATAAGGCTCCCATGGTCATGACTTTTTAATACTGACTGAACCAAACCTATGAATTAGGTTACAGAATGTGACAGTTGTAAGTTTTGATAAACTACGTCTCCCAGCTCTACACACACTCCAGCCACAGCACTGAGACTCCGCCCCTCTGGAGGTCTGGATGGAGAAAGTTAATGCGACTAATTCCAGCCCAAATTTCCCCTCTCCTGCTGCATCTAGCTCAAGCAACAGCTCTCCTACAGAAACTATGACCAGTTTCACCACTGCCACACACTTTCCCGATGGGCAAAGTGTTGAAATAAACGTGTTTGTGCTTTGTGTTCACTCTCTCTTCGCACGGCCGTGCAGCTGCGCTCCAGAGTTGAACCGGGATACGCACGAGCGTCTTTTCCAAAAGGCAAATACTCCCCTTCAGAGTCAGAATCGGCAAAAAAAAAAAAACATTCCCAACACATAATTTATAAGCCATTTTGGCGTTTTTTTCTTCCAAATCTCACGCAGCAGTGACCTGGGACTCGCTTCTCCTGCTGTGTACTCGAAACTTTGAACGGGAAGATGACGTAATGCGTTAACTGCATTAAAAAATTTAACACATTATTTTTGTTCTGTGATTTATTAATCTAATTAACGTGTTAAACTCCCAGCCCTAATGGAAACTAAACTCTCTTTCAATTTTCACAAAAAACATTTACGGACATTTGTCTATTCAGCCTACAGCAGTTTTGTTCTGCTCATTGCAAAAGTTATGTTGAATGCACCATAATACAGGACAGTCGGTAAGAACAGAGCTAATTTGCATATACCAGATTTATAGGCTCTGCAAAAAAAAAAAAACAAGGGATAAAGAAAGTTTGGAAAATATTTGTGTAAAAATGTATCTCCTTTTGCGAAGACTAATTCACCAACTGCCCTAAGTGTTGACAGAACAAGAGTTTTATTTTTTAAGGGTGAGTGAGTGGGTCTGACCTGCTGAGGAAGGTCTGGGTGAGGCTGTGCTGTCCAGGAGATGATTGCTGATCAACCTGCTGCACACCTCCTTCCAGGAGCATCTGCTGGTAGAGCTGTGTCTGCTGCTGTTTCTGCTCCAGGTGTTGTTGCACTCGAAGCCGCTGCCGTTGGAATTCTTGTAACTGCTCCTACATACATAAAAAACATGCAAGCTGATAAGTAAACAGCTTTCACATGGCACAGCTCATTTTCAAACCACATGATCACATAAAGGGCTCCAAAAACAAACTTATTACTACAGAATGCAAGCACAACTTTACAGCACTGTGAAACAAAAAGGTGAGAAATATCACTATCTTGTCATTACGGTGTTAAACTAGGCCAAATACAAATATTCTGTCACAGAATATCAAGTGTTACTGGACTGCCTAAATCAAAGTCACATTTAGACCAACTTTGCATAGCCTTTCATTTTCTGCCATTTTTCCAATTGTTTGATTCCCCTTCTATTATGACTAATTTGATTCATATAATGTACTGTAAAAATACATTCCAAGTAATGGCATTTTGTAGTCTTGCCATGTCACCCACTCTTACATGAAACATTACCTCACTCTTCTCAAAAGACCCAGGAGGTCCACCATAACTCCCAGATGCGATAGTGGGACCGGATGGGTTAGGCTCTCCTGAACTGTTTATCCTTTCCTCTTGTGTTTGTGACCTATAAATATAAGAGGAACACCTCTAAGAAAAGAGAGACAAAGAACTATATCTAACTCCAAATTCAGAAACGTATTTAACAGTTTAGCAGACTTGGTCCTGGGCAATGCTTAGCAGAAAGAGTGTCTGACGCTCTTGGAATTAAGTCAGTATTTCTTGAACCCTGCCCTAGACTGGAACTACTGTTACAAACATGGAAAGCTAGTAGAACCAAGCTTTATTTAAGAAGATGTAACAGGATTAGTAGGGTTTAGTTTGGCCAAATGTTAGCGTGGTCAAATATCACTGATTGAAACCTCTGACTGATTACTTCTTTTATTCAGGTAGTATACATGCATTTATATAAATATCAGTTCTTGAACCTGATGTGTTGGAGGCAGGAATAATGTGTGAGTATCTGAAGGACTTTGGCACTACTGTGGCACAAATAACTTATCTATTGTGACCGAGCATCTTCAAACCTGAGTTTTCTTTTTATTTCAGAGTTGGGGCTATGAGGCTAACTTTGCTAATGCTACACAGTACTGCTAGTTAGCTATGGTTGCATAGACTTTAACTTCGCCACACAGCTTTTTTTTGACAACAGTTTATATTTACATGTATTTTTTTTGCCAAACCTTTCCTTTACAGTTCAGTCATTTATGATTTTTTATATATGAGATTCAGAAATCTGAAATTGTGAAAACTGAAAATCATATTTGACTAATTATACTGACTCAGCAAAGCACCCTAAATAAACCCTAATTGTAGGTTTATTTTGGATAGTGCTGGCTACTGGAATCATTTGCTACCTACAACTGGTATCAGCAACATTTTTCATAGCACTTGGGCCTTGGGCCTGGAAAAACACACACATAGGTGGTGGGACAAGACACCAGCAACAAATCCAAAGACTAAAGCCACAGAGCAGTTGCATAAATCCCTGCACTGTAAAAACACGATCCAGGATGCCACCTACCCAGACCCCACTGTAACACATATGTCTTCTATCTCTAGCCAGAAACACAAACAGAAAGTAAGAGAGAACCTTGCTAAACCTACTGCTTGTAAGGAAAACCACCAAATCATGAACCACTGTTCCCAAGACAATAAGATCAATTTGCCACTTTCTCCATGTGTGTCAAAGGGTCTTTTGTTTGTGTATGTGTGTCTTGAACAATTTGCACAAAGCAGAATTAACATCAAGGATTTAATTATCTAAGAAAGAAAAAAAAATTACCTGTCTGGGGACTCTGTAGAGACGTTATTATCCAATCCAGTGCGACTGTTGTTCGAGCCGAAGTTAGCAAAAGAATGTGACATTGCTGCAGCCTTAGAGCCAGCCTCTGTGTCCTTCTTCTCCTTCCCTGCCAGGCCGTGGGACAGCCCGTCTAGTGCCGGGTTGAGTGATCGTGACATGTACGTGTCAGCCGACTGCGGGCGTCTGAGAGGCGAGGCTGGGCACGGGGACAGTTTGGTGAGGAGTGGTGTGAGCAGGTCAGCATGGCCCGTGCGTGCCGGCTTAACAAGCCTGTCCACATGAATGTTGAGAGTCTTCTGCTCAAAGGCGCAGGAGAAGACGGAGGGCGAGAGGTTCTGCAGCCAAGACAGCAGGCTCAGGTCCAGCTCATCACAACCGTTGCCACACAAAACGTCCACAGCCAGTAATACTTCTCCCTCTCCAATCTCCTCACCCGTGGCCTTGCTCTGGCAGAACTCCACACAGCACTCGTACAGGATGCCCTTGATGAGGAGCTGGAAGAGCCGGTCACCGCTGGCCCTGAAGCCGGCCTCGCTCAGCTTGCGGTCAGCTGGGATGAACTCAGCCACCATGATACAGGCCTCCTCGAAGCAATGCACTCGGGCTGTGCTTGGGTTCCACTCTTTGAACTCTGCATGATGGGTGAGCCGTGGCAGGGTGAGCAGAAGGCACAGCTTGCTGTAGTCTTCTTTTGAGGGGCTGTACTCCTCAAGAGCGTGCAGGGACTTCACCGCCTCCTGCATGGTCAGCTCCAGCTAAAGAAGAGGCAGTGATGAAACGACATTCTGCTTTTAAGTCAAAAATAAAACATGTTGGCATGACCATTTTCCAACCCTTATTTAAACAGGCTATTTTTGCCACTGACCCTTTATTGTGCCTCGCTGAAAAAGTAGTCCAAGCTGAAAGGCTCATTGTGCATGAACGAGTGGTGCTACTGTGCTGTAAGCATAATAGGCATATAACTGTGTCGGATTTTGTGACATCACAAAAACAAATGATTCAACATGAGTTTTCCTGGCCTCATTTTCATACATGGATGTTATGTAGAGGAATTAACGGTACATTTTGGAAGCTTTTCTATGAAACTGGCCCTTTATTTGTACACTTGACTCGATTACAACCGCAAACTGGTCATCAGGGTCCTATGACCTGGTGTCTGGAGGGCAATATGAAGGACGGGTTTAAGAACTGGAGGACTAAGGAAATCGTTTAGCACTTTGTAAAGTGTATTCTAAACTCCTCAAACACCAAAATAATTCTGCACATATTAGACTTTTTTCTGATGGTGTATAATGTACTGTTGTTTGCAAAAAAACAAAAAACTACAGATGATTGTAGTCTTCATTATGGCTGCTACTACTGTTTTAACTGCATTTTTTAAGTTATCGGTATGCAAGATTGTTACCAATCTCAAATGGCAGAATATAAACCTCCTTTACTTGTTATTGTATCAGACTCATAGCTCCAGTGCAAACCTAAAACATCACACATCAGGCAAAAATGTTTTGGCTGACTGAGTACATTGTTGTACGGAGAAAGGCCCATCCTTTTTGCAGACTGTACATTTTGCACAGATTCTCTAGTCAGGGCTACACATTCATGTCAGCTCACAGTCTAAAGGCTCTCACAGCTGACTCCCCAACCACATAAGCTGCTGCAGTGGGGCTGATCACCTAGACACATGCACAAACTCACATTTTGAGGATCCTCTGTTGCAGACATTGTATTATTCACGCAAAGAGCTTCCAGAAACTTCTGTTTGAGAATGATGTAACGGAACCTATGGGGAGAAAGAAACAAAACAATAAAAGTAGGCGACTGCAAAGCTCTGATTTACAAAACTGTGAATAGGCTTGAATCCCCTGTGCACTAGGGCATAAACTAAATTAATCTCCTTCACCTCTTTCTGTCAAATTTGTCCATGCACTCCAGTGGCTGAATGAACTGAAGAACTTCATCCCATTGGCCATCTATTATCAGTTGTCTTGGGTGGAGAGAATAAAAGCCAATGAGTTTAGAAACAACAGCAAAACTGAATTCTGGTTCACAACAGAAATTAAAAGGCAGGTTACAGAGAAGCACATAGAAAGAAATAATTATTATCAGCAAAATTCCGCACAGACCAAACCAAAGTCAGTGCATGAGATGAGGCATTACAGTCAATAGAAACAGGGTCAAATAAGGTTTTGATAAACAGGCGTTGGCAGCACTGCCAACAGCATGAAATCCACCTCAGGAAGAGCATATCATCTGAGTAGAGGCCATTGATGACACCACTCTCTTTCTCCAGGGCTAACATGCTGATGTGGAGCTTTCGAGAGTTGAGGAAATCCAGGATGAGCTTGAGGATCTCTGCCTCCTTGATGTTAATGGTCTCTTCTGCAGTCATTGTATTTCTTTCTGCAGAAATCATATGGGTATAACATAACATTTTTTAGGATGAAATTACTATATTTTTTGTAGTGTGTTCAGAGAGATGCAATGAAAGGTTAAGATTCTTCTCGTTCTCATTTTTTGCCACTTTTTTCTCAGGATGAACACATTATTTGGATTTGGACACTTCTAGTTACTGATCACCAATAATCCAAATTCACCAATGGTTACAGTTCATTCTATCTTCTAGACCTATACCTATTGACTGAATATCCTTTACAAGTACAACTTTGTTAGGCTGGAATGCCCTGATCTAAAATATGCACTTCATCATCTTTTCATGCAGCCAGATACCTCATGGCCTGCCTTCAATGGCTTGTCATATGCATATATAGTTGTAAGACAAAATGTGGCATCTCTTTCAATGTAACACTGGTCTGCTTATAAACGCCCTTAGGTATGTTAGCTGCAAGCACTTCATCAAAGCAGTTTATCAAATGTGCTCGTGGCGTAAACACCTGCCTGTCTGCAACTACTGAAGGAACATAGGCCTTTAAAGATTCAGCATTTCCAGCCATGCCACTCTCCACGCCCTCGTGACAGAAAGCACGTTAAGGACTTCAAAACAAAGGAAACTATGCATTATGGAGAAACTTCTCTCACACACACTAGCTAGCAGACTGTGTTGTTTTGTGCAGACAACACGGATGCAGCTGCAGCAGACTCCGGGCATCACTCTGAGGAGCATCTTCTTGGTGCCACAATATGAATGCAGGTAACTGGGCAGTGCCGCAGCACATGCAGGAGGACACAAAGAGGAACCTGCTCTGGTTTACCCTGACGTTAGCTAAGTTTGTGTACAGTCCGCACCCTAGTCTGCTTAACGCTGGCGCCTCGCACTCCTGCCTAGCTCTGGCTAGCTTTAAAAGCGTGTTTACTATCAATTTCTTCAGCTGTATAAATGTAAATATCTTACCTTCGGGAGAATAACAGCGTAGACTGAGTCTCCAGCTCCCTGTAGTCAGAATAACTGCGAGCTCAGCGTTCACCCTGGCAACGCCCCACCCACCGAGCTGCTCGAGCAGGGATGTTCAATTCAGGTTTAAGCTCTTCGGTTTGTCCAGCCAATTCGGTTCGATTCAGTTTATTGAACCGATTCATTTCAATTCAGTTTGCCGAACCGATTCTATTCACTTCAGTCTGTTAAACCAACCCGTTTCAACCCGATTCAGTTTGTCAAACCCTATTCAGTACATGACTGATTGTCGAAACGATTTAATTCAGTTCAGTTCCATTTGCTTTGTCGAGTCGATTCAGTTCATTTCGGTTCTGTTTAGTTTTATTATAGCGTCGGAATACTCGACCCCCAATGACACCTTCCCGATCTTTTTTACTGTGTAAACTTGAGTTGAACCAACAGCTCACTTTTAAAAATGTACTTTCATTACCCTAGAACATTTTTCCTTTGGTAATGTTTAGCTGTGAAATAAAATCAGTCGTCAAAAAAAACCAATTGTCACCAGCAAATCGTTGAAGACAGGCCATTAAGTACCTGACTTTATGAGGGGATGATGAAGTGCATACAGGGGTCCTCAGGTCCTGACATACGACGTTTCGAGTTTATGATGCTCACTCCCACTCAGCTTACACGTCAGTCTCATACTTACCGACTCTGCCGTGTTTTCACATATTGCACTGCTTCGAAATAATTTAAACAAAGCTAATAATGCACTCTTTGTAATGAAACATGAAGGCGACCACTGTATCCACAATATGCTTGGTAAAAGTGGACTCATTTGAACAGAGTGTGTGTTTCATGTTAGTACACTTGTTCTTTTTGTACAATTCAGCAGAAAAAATAACACTTGTGACTTATCATTTATCATACTTTTTTAAAAGGTTTTGATATTTTTGCCATCACAATGCTAATTTAAATGTAACATATTTTATTAAAGGACACATACCTGAAAAAAAATCTACGTCCCACTTGTGGATGTAAAATTGCCTAATGCTTTTGTTAAAGTTAATTTACTGTCAGATAGCTTTTCTGTAAAGCTAAACTTACAACAGGTAGCAATCTCAGCTTCCTTTATAACGTGCTATTTCCTAAACTGATTGTTTTTTTTCTGTAAATAATATGTTTTGCAAAATTGCCAGCTGTTTGTGTACAACCTAGTTTTATGAGACATGTCTAAGCACACCACAATTTCAGTGGGAACTGGCAGGGCCAGACAGACTTAGTTTCCGCAGTTGACTGCAAGGACTTAAAATGGAATTGTGACATTTCAAACATTTACCAGTATGAAACTGAGGGGAAATATCAAAACTCCTCTCTCTGTCGCACATCCTCACACTAATCTGTACTCAAGCCTGCTGCTATTTTTTGGGGCAGTTTCTTAGCGGATTTAAATTACTCTTATAGTTTTTATCATTATGTGCATTATTTATTTTAACTTGTGCAATATTTTTCAATGTTCTTATCCTGTGTAAAAACATTATGTGCAAAATCTTACGTAAAATACTCTTCTCATGTGAATATCATTTTATAGAACCTCTACTATGTAGAATAACATACTCAACCACTGTTTGTGATTCTTGCTCAGTTTTTCTGATGCTTGTACTGTTTTCTGATTCTTGTTCAGGGTTTGGTGCGACACATTCACAAACAAAGCATTTGAGGCCATGCGAAAGTTTATTCAATGCAATATAAAGCAAACATGGTAGGCTACTTCAACGAGTTAGCTATGACAGCAGTGTCTTAAAAAAGAATGGAAAGAAGCGAGACTTCATTACAATGATCTGATGAGCTCACACTGCACACTGTACAATATTAAACCGTGCTCATTTACAAATACATAGCCAGTTCTTGGCTTGAAACAGCCAATTTAAGTCACTACAACAAATGCTTAAAAACTTGTTTGTCCCCAAGATACTGTATATTACAGGCCTGTACAGTTTTCCCAACTGACTTCCTTTTTAGCAATCCAAGATATTCATTAGTAGGAGCACAGCTGCGTGTGTTTCCGGATGATTGTGAAAAAGCAAATCTGGAACATGCTAAGGGACTCAGAGAGAGATCTGGAGAAAGAATGGGCTTTGATAAGCTAAAAGAAGGCATGTGTTCAAATCAAACACACTAAGCCTCAACCCGTAAGTCGCCACATTCTGCTTAATGGCCCAGTGAGCACAACGCTGCAACGTCTTTCCCACTGAAATAACAACCACAAACGTCAGGCAGTAAGAAAATGGAAAATCTGTGGGAGGGTTTTTGACATCCCAAAACCCAAACTGCAAGTCAACGATCAATAAGAGAAATAGTTCTCAGACTAACACCATGCAGCAGGGATTAAAATGTCATTTGGCACATTGCTTTCGAGGATTTGGGCTAATGTTTTGCCTCACCAATCCGTCTCATCATGTGTACATGATAAAATTCATTCTGGAAATTCAGCATGACTGCTGCAGATTCATCAAAGTCACCAAGCAGATACAGAAAAACATAATAAATGGAATGACTGCGGATGCAACATTTCAGTTCTTCTGTGAAGCTAACATGAAAATATCACCGATACATAATTCAATACAGCATCATTAATTGTTAGCTAGCTTGATATTTCACAACCTACAATCACGCTATAATGTAACAGGGGTTTGGTCTTCTAAACCTTGGTGACCCATCATAACCGGCACATCGATTTCAACAGATCATGGTTTCAAACGGAAAACAATTGCTCTGCTCTGTCAAATAAGTGGAAATGATAAGAACATTCAAATGATAAAACACCTATTTGCACTGTAAGAATTCACAATCCTGCTGTGAACCAAAGCCATTTAAAGCAGAGTACTTAAAACACAAGAGACGGGGACGATTCTCTGCGCAAGCAAAATTATTCTACATATTACCACACTGATTTGGTATAACGCACAGATACAGCATTGCCTAACCTGAGGAGTCTCCCCAGTAGACCATGTCTCAGTGGTAACTGTCTCTTACAGAGCAGCCTTACAATCGCTTCAGTACACTACTAGAAAAAAATCTCAAACCAAATAAAACGGAACAATTCCAACATAAGGCCACATGTCAACGCATGTATATGCAAAAAGTTTTCTTTATACAGTCGAATGACATTCAGTGCTTCAGTGTACCAGATAAGAGCCGTACTACTTTCATTGTTTTGGCACATACAAAATACACACTCCCCCACCCACCCACGCACCCAACCTTACTGTAAAATAACTCCAATGAGACAGTCAGGTTAAACCCAGAAGTGAGAGCCACTGAAACAGCCCATAGTGTCGTACATTCCAGTTGTGCATAAATGTTTTTTTTTTCTCTTTTAGCAAAAGTGTGTTTCCTGGTTGAGTTTGGTGGAGATCATGAGTAGTGTTCCATGAAAAAGGAATGCGAATGTCATGTCTGTGTTGTCCGGGTTTGAGCATGTGAGTACAGACAAAGAAAACCAATACTGAGAACAGGAGAACTCCACTGACTGAAGGGAGCCTCTGAAAAGTACTAGGACTTGTTGGGTGCTACTTTTTTCGGTGTTCCCGGTTTCTTTGTCTGCCATAGGTGGCTGTGGATGGTGATGGCGTCTACGCTAGCAGACATGGTCTTGGCCGGGATTTGGCTGAACTGCTTCCGGTCTGAGTTGTACTTGTACAAGCCATCAATCATCTTGCGCGAGATGCTCTTCGGGCCGATGCCTGTCAGCTTGTTGATCTCCTCCGTGTCGGGGCAGTACGTGTAGAGAGAACGAAACTGGCAGCCTGAGTCACGGAACAGGATCAGGAAGTTGTTAGCCTCCGATTTCTCCATCTCCTACAAGAAACAAAAATGTCAGAGTGGACATATTTAACCATGTCAGAATGTGAAGTACAATTTATCATACTCAAAAATCATCTGTCTTAATTGAAGGATTTTTGAACACCTTTAAATTGTTTATAATTATATTACAATGCACCAACAGGAATGGTATTAACCAACCACCCGTTTCTTTACCTTCCCTTCCCACCGTCCCCATCTATCACCAAGCAAAACCCTTGGCTAGACTCATATTAAGCTGAAAGAAAACTGGTCTCAGGCTCAACTGCTTACAAAACAGTCCTTCCCCATCAATGGCTTTCATAAGTATCTTATTTCTCACAAGTAATCAAGTAATTTTCTTACCTCCAGAATTTTGTTCTTCTGTCCTTCATTAACCTTCCCAGCCAAACAACAATGAGCCAGGGCATTCTGAATAATATGTTTATTTGATTTGGCACTGGGCTCTTTGTACAATTTGGGACCTGTTAAAAAAGGGATTAGGTTAATACGTTTGGAAAACTATATCAACAATTTCACTTAAGGGGGCCATAAAATGAAAATACATTTTCACTTTTCAAAATAAAAGAGTATAATGTAGCATAGAAACATTGCTAATAATTCGGAAAGTACTGCCTCAGCTCATATAGTTCATATCTCAAGCTGCCAACTTTGAATAGAAATCCAAACATCTATCCAACTGTAAGCTGGAAGATAAAGAGTAATTCAATAAATAAATAATGAATTTCATTTGTTTTTAGGAAAAGAGAATTGTGATCAGTCCTGACCGGCATTGGCAGATTTTCGCTCCAAGCATGTGGCTGACATTCGGCCAATTTACTTTTTTGGCCTCACTTCCGTATAAAAATAAAATGAGCCAGGTCAGAACACTTGTGCTATATTTAAATGTTGCTAATACAACTCTACCCAAATGCAATTCTGAGTGTAATTCTGCATGTCATTATAATTATAACTCCTTGTTTTAAATAACTAATGCCGTTTGGATTCATTTTACTTAAAAAAACAACTTATTTTTGTGTGTTTTAAAATTATTCAATGTGAATTATATAATAATGCTTATTTTGCAATGCTGCTTATAATATTAAAGTACTTAAAAAGGGATCATGTGTTTCATGTGTATTTATCCAAAGTTTTCCAAAACAATGGTTTGGGATTTTAAAAGTTTTGATAGAAGTTAGCCAAAAAAATCGAATATCAATTCAAATTGGCCAGCTTTGCTTCAAGCATCGGCCAATTTGGCTGTATGGAAACTGGAACTGGAAGTGGCCATAACATTTAATGATTTATCCATCCCTATTATTTTTTTTACATAAACACATACAACCTTTACAAATGACCCATGAAGCAAAACACAAACCAAGCAAATGTTGAGTTCTAACCTGTGTATTCAGTGTTGGAAGTCACAGAGGATGTGGTGGACCCATTTTCCCAGTCCTTCTCTCCGTTGTGGCTTCCAGACCGAGAGGGAGATAGAAAGCTGTCGGCCGAGTCAGGCCTGCTGGGACACATATCACACATAACTTAACACTGCTGTCAGTTAAGCAATTACACTCAGCATTATCATCCCAGTAGCTGAGGCAGCGTTCTACCCCCACCCCCACACCCCCCGCCCCACTGCTCTCATGCAGCTTCAGGCAGTGATAATAATCCAATAGCCTTTGATTAGCCCTGTACATATAAAGGTAATTATGTTAACTGGTCTCAAATTAGCAACCTCTTTTGTTTTAACATCTTCTACTAATCCTTGTTGGCATTTACCATCACAGCTGTTGCATGTGCACATAACAGGAGACTTTATTAGTGAGAGTTTAGGTGAAGAATATTCAGTGTATGGTATGAGGGACAAACATGACTGTGGGAGGTTAGTGGCATGGCTGTGGTTTCTTCTCTCAGCTGTCTCATTATGCCGAGCACATAATGAAAACCCGAACAAAAGCAGTCGTGGTACGGAGATGCATCTGGATGGGCACCATTTTAGCAGGAACAGACAGGCCTTGTCTGTGTCCATCGCTGAGCAGGGTGGGAAGGGGAAGGTGAAGTGACTTATCCGACTAGGCAAAGTGACTCATTCAACTGACCTTCTCTTTCTTACTCGAGGAGAACTCAAGAAGTGGTATAGGCTGCCCGACGCTAAGCTATTGCTTCTGAGAGGCCCGAAAAAAAGGTTCAACACAGCAAAAAAATTCATAGAATAAGGAACGCAAGGTTAGTAACAGAAAACTATTATACTAAACATTTAAGATCTACAGTTGCTGGGATGGCAGTCACGCTAAAACATTTTTGTGAACATTTGCTATTGTGAATAATAATAATAATAATAATAATAATAATAATAATAATAATAATAATAATAAGCTTTAGAAAGCTTCTTACCTGGGGGTTCTTTTTTCTGAGCTGACACTGTCGTTGTCTCCCAGATTGAGGGAGGCCAAAGAGAGGCTAGACACTGAAAAAACACGAGGTCGTGAACCTGGGTGCAAAACACAAGAATGCCAAAAGACAAATGATTACACAAGACAAAGACAGGTCCACCTGCTGTACTTTGAACTACCCTCTTTTTTATTCAGCTCACTGCTCAGAACTTATGTCTTGTCCAGTATGTTTGTCTTTGGGGCTGGCATCATCTTTAAGAAATTAAAACATATGTGTTATTCTTCTTACCCCAATTGTGTGTTTGGTTTTGCTGATAAAGCTAATGAGCCTCTAACTACTAATAAGCATTGTGCAACTTAAATACCCAGATCCTCATTTGCTTTCCTGAAAACTCAAATAGATTTGCATATGTGGCTTTGATTCTGAATGTATGTAAAAGGATTTTATTCTTTTATTTCGCTGTACTACGTTTGTTCACCCAAAGAGAGGGCACAATTTCCTTCAAGCCTAATACAAATTTTCGCCCTTCCTACAGTATCTTCAACATTGGGTTAAAGGCATAATCTAATGGAACCAGTGCAACAAGTTCAATAATGGGCAACATATTTTGTGTAGGTTATGATTACATTTGGGGTAAGGGCGTATATTATAAGCTCAAAGTTAAAATGTTCTATTAATTCTGTTGTGCGAATAAAGAAATTAGTCAGAAAGGTATTTGGAAAATATTAGTGAGATTAAGGAATTAGTTCAGGTTTTGGAAAGTACCAATTGCTGCGTCAAAGTTTGATGCAATAAAGAAGCAAGAAACGTATGTAGTCAGTTAGGAAGCAGTGAGAGAGACAGGAAGAGGCAGAGGGTGGCGCAAAGAAAGCTGCAGCTGGATCTTGCCGGGTGAAGGGCTCTCGCCCTGTTACCTGCTGTGGCCCTGACTGGGGTCTTGGGTGAATCCATTACATCCCTGTGAATGGATTTGGGTCGCGGCTTCCTCTGCTTAGCCCCTGCAGGCCGAGCTTTCACCAGCAGGTCCATGTCCTCCATGAGTTTAAGCTGCTTCCTTCTCAGGTACTCCTGCTTGATGAACTCCCGCCTGGCTTTCTCCTCCTCCTTCTTCAGCCGATCCTCCTCCGCCTTCAACCTGGAAGAGAAAACACACCACAGTTCCTTTAGACAGAAATAAATCAGTGTATTAGCAGGCTAATTAAAAAGACAGCTTTAGGTTACATCACCTAGATAAGAGAGGTAGTTAAATTCCCAAAGATGACAACAGCATAAATAAGGATGCAGTGATTTGACTACAGGCTAAAGGCATCACCTGGCTTCTTCTTTCTTCTGCTCTAGCTCGGCCTCAAGCTGCTGCTTCCTCTGCTGGGTCTCCCGCTCTCTCCTCAACCTCTTCTCTAGCAGGGCAGCTCGCTTCATGGCCATGCTGTCCTCCCCCTTCATGTCATCCTGTTAATTAAAGGACGCAATGAAAACAAACACAAAGACTGAGGATCTCATTAAACATCTGATGTACCCATTATGTGTAGCATCGCATGCATAATTCAATATTTCATCCAGCATTTGCTGTACTGGCACTCTCTGGTATATTAGAAATATATTTTTTCCACTGTTTGGTAGTAGTGTAATCTCTAATCTATCCATACAGTCTAAATGAAGTATATATAATTAGCACATATGTAACATCCCGCCAACTAATTGGACTGTACTATAAGAGTGGAATGTGCTACTCCTGTTTTAATATAAGAATCACCATTGCTATTGCTCTTGCTATTTTCCAAGCATAAAAAAATGCTCAATGGTTATGTGCTCTGCTTTTATATAGATCTATGAGTCATGGGATTGTGGCTTCTAAAATAAAAATAAATATAACTGCAATACCCATCCTGGTGTTGCCAAGATGTGAAATGAACGAAAAATAGTTGCTGTGCTGCTCAGTGTCTGTGAAAAATACTCACATCACTATCTAAATAATTTATAAGCCCCAGTTTCTGACCTAGATCAAACAGCAGCCTGGTCTACCCGGATAAAAAAGAGCACAACACGTCTGTCCCAAGCCAACCCCTTTCTGAGATATGCGCCTTTCTACTAAAAAGACTACAACTTCTGCTGCTGCAGAGTCACATCTGCCGTCACATTATAGTGATGAAGAGTTGAAAATGAATGGTGACTTGAGTACAAAATGTTAGAAGTGCTTGAATTCGACTACCTTAAAAAAGAATCCACAGGCCATTTTCTGGTCATCATCCGGGTTCTCTACAGTCGTTGGTTCCTCCTTGCTTTCTTCCAGCTCCTGTCCATGAAGAGGTTTCAGAACTGATAGTGGAACCTCAATCAGGTTTTTGTTGCTGTGACTAATGTAATCAGCCGGTTTCTCGGTAGGCGTCACAATGACCGTTTCTTTTACAGCTTGTGATAACACCTCCGAAACACTGGATTCCACTGTGGGCTTCATTTCCCCTCCTGCCCTTTGCTCTTCATCTTTTTCTCCATTTTCCTTTACATTCATCTGTCCATCCTTCACATTCTCTAACTCCTTGGAACCGAAAACGAATGTTTTAGTTTTAACTTGTTGTGTGCCTTTGGTTGGTGACGTGAGACCACCAGGGGAGCTCTCAGTGCAAGAGGGCTCTGTTGCTTGCATATTGTCCTTGTCGGCAGCTTCAGCACCCTGCACTGGCTTTTTGTCCCCAAGGTAAGCAAAGGAGCTGGACACAGACTGTGATGGGGAAAACCTACGGAGGCGAGGAATGCTATCTACAGATTGAGGAACAGTGAGGACTCGGTTGAATGGGGTGATCTTCAGCTCACTCGGCCTGGGCGTCCGTGGAGTTTTGGAGTGGAAGGAGGCTGACTTCCTCTTGAGGTTGGTTGGAGAGCAATGGGTGGTGTGAGGGGAGTCTGCAGGTGAAGGGGAACCAGAAGAGCGAGCCCCGCTCCCTCGCAGGTCCTGTTTCTTGGGGGAAGAATATGGTGGAGGCACAACCCAGGCCTGCTGCTCTCGCATCTGCATAATGAGCTCCTGCTGCTGGGCCAGCCGCTGCATCTCCCCTTGCAGGAAGCTGAGTGAAGCATTCAGCTTGTCGATGGAGCGTGTGTACTCCAGCAGATCTGCCTCAGATGTACCCTCATCCCCTGGGGTCTTGACTGGAGACTTTGTGGGCTGTGGGTTATTTGTTGGTATCTTACCATCATCTGAGTTTGGAGTCTCCTCCTGGACGCCATCACTTTTCCTCTTCACTACTGTGAGGAAGGCGTTACGTCCCATCTTCTGCCTGTGACGTGTAAAAGCAGCTTCCACTTTCTTCTTCTGGGCTTCAATGGCACGGCGCTTTTCCTCCAGTCGCATGCGCAGCTGCACCATTTCTGCGGCCATGGCTTGGGCTGGATCCTTCGGTGGCTGGTGTGCAGGGCTCACCTCTGGTGAGGGGGCCCAGGAGACTGAGTGGGGAATGTTGAGGTCGGAACTGTCTGGTGTGGTCACCTGAGAGCTGCCACTTTTGAGCTCCACATTTGGATTGAGCTTTTTCAGCTTCTGCTCAGCAAAGCTGGTCATCTTCACTCCAGACGTGGGTGTGTTAGCTATGGGGGACCTGATACTGACACTGCTGGGGCATGGGCTGGTGGAGTCCTGGCTGCGACAAGCTCTGGCCTCAAAGTCCTGGTCGGTATCTAAATCCATACTCATTGTGCAGTCCCGCAAGGATGAGTCCTCATCCAGCGTCTCCTGGATGTCTTCTGTCCTTACATGGATGCCAGTGTCCACCTCTGTCGTTGATGTGCTCAAAGCCTCTTTTGTCTCTGAAACAGAATCTAGGTCTGCATCGTTGGTTTTGGGAGTCAGTGGTCCCTTGCTCTGCAGATGAAGGAAAAACCCTTCACTCTCTGCCTGGTCTTCGGAGCTCTGCTGTTGCTTCTCTGAATTGTGAATAATTTCCAGGGCCTCTTCAATGCTAGGTGGCGCTGTGCCATTCACACGGTGATGCTGAACTCCAGCAAGGCTGTCTGGACAACCTTCTTCCTCAATGCCTACGTTCTGGCCGTCGACAGGTTGGAAGGACAGGTTTCGCTTCATTCCCTTTGATACTTTGAATCCAAAGCCCTCGGTGCTTACCGACCTGGTCATTCCTCTGGTAAGTGGCGCAGGGGTATGGCTGTTGTCCTCTTTATCAAATGGGATGTCAAAGGACACTCCCTGAGCAGCTGACCTAAATAAAGTGGAATGAGGTGCAGTCAGCATGATTGGCGCAGTCTATATAGTGCATATATAGTTTCAGACTAAGTGTTGTCCAACTCACCTTCTCTCTTTAGGCCAAGTACCCATAAAGCTGTCCACAAACGACATGGAAGTTGATCGCTTGATCTCACCTGGAAAAAACAAAAACAATTCTTCATGTTTTGCAGGTACAGTACTAAGTAACTGTCTTAGGTATCTGACTTACACTTTTAAAATTATAGGCAGAGCCATTTATCTGGGCAGATTAGAATAAATACAAATAATCAAATCACTGACATTTTATATGTACATGTGTGTTAGATCAACTACTTATATATCTCTCCTTAAGGAAACCAAGCATTCACAGTTACCTATACAATACTTGGCTTATCTCATTTATCCTTCATTACGTAAATTCAGATGTGCTTCGGATGCAGTTAAACAAATACAAGCAATGTTTATTCTAAATGTATTACTCCAACCAATACATTGATAAATGTCCCTTTCAAACATACCATGCGATAACAAATCAGACATACGGGAAAAGCAAGAAATAAAAAATAAATTGACATTCATTTTACATGAATTAATGTAAAAAATATTTTAACAGTTTACCTGAGTTTGAGGTCCGAGGCTGTGGCCGCAGCGGGAGACTAAAATGTAGGAAGCAAGTTAGTAAAATATATATTTCCATCACTGAAGGCAAATGGAACCTCAAATGAAAACTATAGCCAGAATTTTTTTACTTTTTACAAAATCATTAAATGTATTGTATAAATAGGAAATTCATTCCAAAATGAGACCAGGCAGATGTGTGAAATTTAATGGGGGATTCAAAGGACTTTATTGGATGTTATTATACCTTGGCCTGTCGGGACTGGGAGGTCTTTCCATGAAGCTTTTTTTTGTGACTTTTGAGATGGGCACAGGCGGCACGTTCTTAAGTGATGGAGTTGGTGCTAAAGGGGGCAGAGATAAAGGTCAGTTTGTGCACTTTCCAGATACATTTACTGAACACTAGACTTATTCCAACATTAATTTACCTTCAGGGACCAAAACCTGAGGCTGCATGAAAGATGGCTTCACCACTTCAAACCACCAAAAGAGCTCGGCCATGAAGACAAGGTAGTTATTCTGTAGAAGAGGAAAGAATGCGGGACAAGTTGAGCATTCCATAAGGACATCATATAACAGGGAGCAAACGATTTCTTGGTACATTTCTGAGGTCTAGTGCAGTATTCATGTTGCTCCACAAGATGTCTCTGCACTCCTCAGCCTTTGAACAAAGCTCAGTCCTGTCAACTGGGAGCAGCCGTGTCTCCCAGTTCTGCTCCTGGAGTGCCAAGTAATTGGGAGTTAGAGTCGAGCCAGGCAAATTAGAGAAAGAAGAACACAACACTGCACAACACCGGTACACTCAAGGCCTGGTACTGAATCTGCACAAACAATGAATCCCATACAATCAATTCACACTTCAGTTTACCCCAAAAAACTAAACTGACAGTTTGATGCCCATAAACAAAGCAATTAAACATGAATGAACACACTGAACCAGACATGAAAGCTCTGCATTTTTATATTCAGTTACAGTTGTTCAATAAAAGACCTACCATGAAATCATACATTCAGAATAACAAAACTTTATTGATCCCAAAGGAAGTTGCTTGCACATGCATATCCAGAAAATATGACCTTTTTTGTGCTGGGCGAAGCCACTATATATACTAGTCAATACCCAGAGACAGTGAAAAAAATGCTTCAGTCATGCAGTTTGGCTCAGCGTATAAAATTCACCTTTCAGCAATATTCATATCCACTTATTTAGTGGCATAGGCAATAAATCAACAGAACCGTCATATGGTGTCACCTCTGAATTTTAAAAGAGTGCCTTTGTTGTGTGGAGTAGGGATCTGACTATTTTAAATCTGCTATGTTCCACTGCATCTATAAAACATTTAAAAAACTTTATCATCTTACAACCAACGATTTGCGAGCTGGCAAAGTCCTGCTAAAGATATCTATAGTTTCAAGCCAAAGCAATATCACTAGCCAACTGAATTCCATTGAGATGTCAGTTATTTACAAGATCAAAAGCATTAAATAATCAGCAGCCTACAATAATTTTAATCTCATTATAGACTGCTAAAAATAAAGGCAACACTGCTGTGGAAATAAAACTTCCATTACTTCTGTGCTCACAGCCACCACTAACAAAGCTACAAACCGCACTTTACCTTGCTACAATCTCAATGCGGTTTGGGTGCAACAAAGCAGGAACCAAAAAACGTTTATTAGCACTCTAATAAAAGGCGTTAAGGTGTCTGCTGCTTACCCTGCAGGGCAAACGTCTGACAGCACGGACTGTGAGCACGTTCTCGCAGATGGCGTTTGGCAGCATTGGCCTCACCCCCCATCTGTCTACCTATAGAACTTGCTCGCACATGAGGTACGTGCATACTGAAATAATGAAATGCACCACGATCAAAGGAGTCACTGCCTTCAGCCATTTTTAATGATGACCTTTGGGCCTATCTTAAATTATTTCAGAGGCAGATATCAGCTTGAGCTCTGGTATTTAAATAAAACCCTCCCTGGACCTGTGTCACAGAAGAACCATGTAAACCATGTAAGCAAGGTGCTAATCCTTTTAGTAAGTACTCATCAGCTGTTTCTTCATCTCATGAGCAATTCAAACTAATACCATTACTTTGACTGAGACACTAATGCCGTTACATTGACTGACAAGTGTCAGGCAGTGTCAGAAACTCCATAAAAAATACTATTTGGGACTATTTAGCAACTTAACGCAGTTAAAGCAGTATGATTTTTGGGAGTGTCATTTGCAGAATATAAATGGATGATCAGAAGCTTCCATTTCTGATTACATGACCAGTTGCACCAGTTGCACTGTACTAAGACACAACAGCACAAGGGTAAATGTTATCCCAAATCCCTTTACAGGCCTGTGAATTGTTTGCTATCAGGCTATTAATGCAACATGCCCATGTATTTGGCTGTGTTCTGAATCACCGGTAGTGTACACATTTAGCTAGGTTGGTGGGTTTAACCATAAAGTCCAACAATTTCAAGTAAATAAAGCTTCAAAGGATTCATTGGGCCTGGCCTAGTAAAGTGGCAACCGAAATTAGGTCAAGGTTACAGCTCCTCTACCTGCTTTCAATTCCACTCACGCCTCACAGTCTAAGTACAGTAGTCACACACACACACACACACACACACACACACACACACACACACACACACACACACACACACACACACACACA
>JBBMFX010000035.1:11920023-11952306 GCA_037832545.1 Rhabdalestes septentrionalis | reverse complement strand
CTGGGAGTGGGACTGGGAGGGCGGACGGCTGCTGTTTTTGAATTTCGAAATCACACAGACTAAAGACCATATGAGCATAGTACCAGAGTACCAAGGTGTGCCATGTAATATTCTCAGAAGCTTTGCTTGGTTCAATAAAAAAGAGTATATTACAAAGCGACGAGCACTGATTTTTAAATAAGTCAAGGCATGCTATGTTATTCAGTAATTTTCTGATTTTTTGCTTTTAATAGTTATACATTTTACACATACACACATTTATATGTGTATATATGCGTGTGTGTGTGTGTGTGTCTGTGTGTGTATGTGTGTGTATGTGCGTGCGCGCGTGTGTGTATTGCATTGTGGAAAACATGCATTGAGCATGTTATTCGTTGAAAGGTTTAGTCTGTTTTTAGTCCCTCTCTCAGATATATTTCCCTCTTTATAATGGCATAATTGAGCTTGCTCATAATTACCAATTAATAAACAAAGGACATTGCGCCCCAAATAAACCACTCTAACTGCGAGGATCTTTGACTACAAGACCCAGAATTCCAATGGTAAATAGCGTCACACACTTGCGACAACTGCAGACTGTACCGTCACAGGGTTGTAGTGAACCTTTGTCTAAAAAGTCAACGTTTAAACTAATGCATTCTTTACCAGATTTGCTGGAAAGTGTGTTGATATGAGCCTGCAAAGATGTTTATGCCAAGATCCCTGAAGCTAAAAAGAAATTCGGACAGTGAGACAAATACTCCAGAGTTGAAGAAAAGCAGAGAGACCTCAGGGGATGCTGCTCCCACTTCGTCCTCAATTTCTGGGTGTTTTCCCAGCGAAGAAGTTAACTCTCAAGTAACGTTAGGAAGTGTAAAAGAAGAACCAGAAGTTACAGATGTCCCTGTGTTAAAATCACCGGGAAAACTCGAAGAAGCCGAAGCAGAAGAGGAACCACAAGAAGAACCGGTGAAGTCCTTCAAGAAGAGCCAGAGATGGCCCGAACCTGGAGAACCTGTGTGTGTCATGTGTGGCCGTTATGGAGAGTACATCTGTGACCGCACCGACAATGATGTCTGTAGTCTAGAATGCAAGGCGAGTCACTTGGCCAAAATGTGTATGGGTCTTGGAGAAAAGCTCTTCTCTAAAACCAAGGAAGAGAACACAACCGTCACTACTAAATCAACAGACACTGACCATACTACAAAATGTGCTGGGAGTCATGGTGTCGGTTACTCATTCAAGGAAGATGCCTTCATAGCAGAACTGACTGAAGAACAGGTTGACAGAGTGAAGAAGGAACTGGCCATTGTGACGGATGGCCAGGAGGTCCGCAGGCCCATCATTGAATTTGAACACTGCAACTTCCCTGAAGCTCTCAGCTCAAACCTGAAGAAAGCTGGTTATGAGGTCCCAACTCCCATCCAGATGCAGATGGTTCCTGTGGGTTTAGTTGGGAGAGATGTGATTGCCACAGCCGACACTGGCTCTGGAAAGACAATAGCTTTCCTTCTTCCGGTGGTTGTTCATTCCTTGGAGGTAAAATTCTCTAAGAGCAAAGAGTGTATGATCAGATTTACTAGATCAGAGATAACCTTACTGATAAATATGACAGAAAATGCTGAATACTAAACTAAGCCTATTTATTTAAAGTTTAGTCTTAATATGTTGTTAAAAATGATATTTAAGGGATGGAAGAACTTCCATTCCATCAGAAGACAAGTATGCAGTGGAAGAAACCCAAATTTTCATTATTATGATCGATTATATGTTACTATATTCCCCTCTGGGACTGTGGATACAATCGTTACTTCTTTGATTGGATTTTATGTATAGTGTCTGATGTGAAATAGTTTTTAGTATTTAAAATGTGACTGCTGTGTTTTTTAATTTTCAGTTTCAGTTTTAACTGCCTCCATATTCAGCATATAGGTCTTTAAATTGATTACTTTTAACATGCTTGTATTATTTGAAATCTGCATTGTTTTCAATAGGAAGTTAAATCTTCATGATGCTTTGTATTTGAGATTAAATCTTACTATTTAGAATTTCATAAAATGCTAATTTTGTTTAAAAATGTCAACCCAGTTCAACAAGTGGAGGGATCTCTTCAGGTTTGTGGGTACTTTTACATTTTAGTTGTCTTATGCATACCTATGTCTGTTTTTCAGAGTAAAACATGTACTTCACCGGATCCTACAAGTGTTATTTTGACTCCGACCAGAGAGCTGGCCATCCAGATTGAGAGACAAGCCAAAGAGCTGATTATGGGGCTGCCCAACATGAGAACTGCTCTGCTTGTTGGAGGGATGCCTTTACCCCCTCAGCTCCACCGGCTTAAACAGAAAATCAAGGTACATTTCAATCTGTATTTACAACAACATCCTTTATGTTGTAATCCTTTCAATTTAGTGAGTTTTCAGCATGTTCATGATGACAGCACTTTACTCAACACAACCGACTGCTGATTCATCAGGCAAAGACAATTTCATGCCATTATTGATGAAATTCTCTGTCATGTTAAATTAATTTTGTGATTAGTTACATATACCTTCTTTATTCAGATTGTGATTGCAACTCCAGGCCGTCTCATAGAGATACTGAAGCAGAATGCTGTGAAACTAGACAGTGTAAGGATTGTGGTTGTGGATGAGGTATGTTTTTTGTTTATTTTTTGATTAAATTAATTTATTTAGGTAGATTTTTTCAACCTGTTTTTTTGTTGTTAATTTCAGGCAGACACTATGCTGAAAATGGGGTTCCAGCAGCAAGTGCTTGAGATTTTGGAACAAGTTCCTGATGACCATCAGACTTTGTTGACATCAGCCACAATCCCTGTAGGAACGGATCAGCTAGCGTCACGTCTGACCCAGGACCCTGTGCGCATTACCATCGGCCAGAAGAACCAACCCTGTGCTAATGTTCGCCAGATCGTTCTCTGGGTAGAGGAACCCTCAAAGAAAAAGAAGCTGTTTGAGATTCTGAATGTAAGTAATGAAGAAACACCACTTTTAAAATTAAAGGTGCATTAACATTCTTTTTCACCCTTATAATGCATTATAAATGTAGTTAGCCTTTACGTGGACTTAAGGGTGTGGGGATTTCTGAACCATATTTAGGCAGTTGCTGTATTTCTTCCCATAATGTATAGGAAATGTGTAGCTGTCCTAATTCAGGCAAAAGAGAAATTCATCGCACCTTTCTTATTGAACAGGGAGAAGGAATTGTCTTTGACCTCAGAGGCCCAGTCTTAGGCTTAAGGTTAAAAATCCATATCATAAATATTAGACAATAAGGTTTCAGGAGCTTAGAACTTGGATGGAACTGTCTTATTCCATTGGAGCCCCAAAAATGTTTTTTCATAGCGCAAACAATCTGTATGGCTTTATATATGCTTATCTTGTTTTTTCACAACTGTTTCAAAATTGGTGGAGTTTACAGGTTGTTTAATTATGTTTTTTTTTCTTAATTGCTCACAGGACACAAAACTCTACCAACCACCAGTAGTAGTGTTTGTGGACTGCAAACTTGGATCAGACCTTCTGTGTGAGGCGGTGCAGAAGATTATGGGTTTAAATACAGTAGCTATACACTCTGACAAAACACAGTTGGAACGCAATAGAATCCTGAAGGTAATATTTAAGATGGTGAATACACTAATTGCTAACTTTATAGTCCAATTAAAACCAATTTTGTCAATTTCAATAATTAAAATTTTGTTTTCCTAAAGGGTCTGCTTGAGGGCCAGTTTGAGGTGGTGGTCAGTACAGGTGTATTGGGCAGAGGACTGGACTTGGTTAATGTCAAGCTGGTGGTGAATTTTGACATGCCAACTAACATGGATGAGTATGTTCATCAGGTACGGACATGTATTCTGCAAACCACTAATTATGATGACAACTAGCACAGGAACGCAGCTGTACTATAATCACTGTGTGTGTGTAGTAAACATGTCATTATGTATTATGGTGCGATGACTTTTTGTTCTGTACCTGTGTTTTGCAGATTGGCCGAGCAGGAAGACTGGGGCACAGAGGAACAGCCATTACCTTCATGAATAACAACAATAAGCACTTGTTTCTTGACATTGTGAACAGAGTGAAACCCACAGGTTCCTTACTTCCCCCACAACTCCTCAACTCCCCACACCTACACGAACAGCAGCGGAGGGCCAGACGAAGGAGCAACCAAGATGATATTGTGACCAAAAACAACATTATTGACATTATTAGAAGGCATGACAGGAGATGTGCCAAGCAGTGACTAGGACTATTGATCATTGAACATTTCTGATTTTAATTTAACATTCATTAAATAAATGTTTAAAGTAGCTGTCTGTGGTATTTACTCTAATGACAATGGTTGTGCTTTAGGATACACCAGTGGTAGCATCAGTTGTTAATGGGGAATTACACCTATTTTTAACACCCAAGTTTTCTGCATAGTTGGCCATTTAATGTGGAATGGCATGAAGTGATAGGAGCTAGACATCTGACGAGTTGACACTAAAAGCTATGCCACAAAGTTACAACATGAGTATGCTAAGACATTTGACAGTTTGGTGTAAACGTTTTATTTTAAAATCCATTCATGGCATGTAGGGATTTTCCAGGCATGATACATTTACCGCATCTCAGGCATGGCCATGCACTGGCCAGCCATTCTGGATTTTTTCCAGAACGTACAGACTCCCAGTCCGCCTCTGTTTAGCGTTACTAGGAACACCTCACAAGACCTGCAGTTTTGAAGATACTCTGAGGCTGTCGACTGGCCAACAAAAGTTGGCCCTTACGCTCATTAATTTTCAGTCTAAATTTCTAGTCTATTTTGTGGGAAGTGTCAAATGCTCAACAATGGTCTAAAAAAAAAATCTAGAATTTACCTTTGCCTGTTAGCTAAAAACCATTTATGAATCTCCATCAGACAGCCAACAAGAAACAAAAACTTGTGTTAATGTGAGGCTTAGAAAACCAAAGCTGAATGTCATCAGGATTCAAATGATAAAGGCCCTTAAAAGAACCAAGTGTGAGGGAACAGGATCATGTGCAATAGTATATAAAAAATTAGACAGGCCAAGGGACAGAATCCTGAGACACCCCAAATTGTAAGACATAAACTGAAAGATAAAACTAGGCTAAAACGGAGCAATTGACAGCTACCAAGTGAGTTATCCATCTTAAAGGGTCTTGTGGCTAACAGAAGAGGTAAGATTAAGAATCAAGTAGCTTTGTAATTTCAGCCATCAGCAGAGTAAACTAAACAAAATAAGAATACAAGTGGCCACAGGATAAAATACAGAGGAGGGGACAGTAGATGTTAATGTCAAGCTGCAAGGAAACAATCAGAAAAGGTGAAGTGGGATTTTTTTTCTAATTACATTACAGACGGGACCCCTATTGGTTAGTCTGTCTCCTGAATAAAAAAATGACTACACGCCGCCACCTGTCGACAGAATATTGTCACTACACTGAGTCACTAGAGCCGGTTCCGTGACGTAGTAGCCTTGGTGGACCAATCATACTACAGCGGGGCTTTTTGAATCACAGCGGTAAAATGGCGTTGCAGGCAGACACCGTGTGAGAAAAAGGTAAACAAACTATCGCAATAGTCTGTCAAGTCAGGGACACTTTTAATTCATGGTGCTTTCTTAGCCTCTCCAACCAGCGAACCAGATCGCAAAACTTATTTGACTTTCGTGATTCTAACAGAGATATTACACATTTACACTAAATGACAGCTCATATTCCTCGGCTGTGGAATTTCATAATTTACAGCATTTTAAATGCCTTTCAGATTTTTTAAAAATAGTGAGCCGTAATAACAAGCAAGGACGACAATGAATGATTTGAAAATAGATGGCACGTTTCTTGACACAAGTAAAGAAGTAAACAAGACCTATGACGTATCTACACTTAAAACTAAATGCGAGGAGAAATCAAGCGCATTTTCCTCTGGTGTTCGACTCACTCTTCAGAAGAGAAAAACGACCAGTAAAAGCTCAGAGCAGACTGCAGCTCATGAAAACCTGGAGAACCGTAGAGAAGCCCCTCGGATGGCCTTAAAGAGGAGGACCCGAACAGGCTCAGTGGACAAGAATATTCAAAAAAGGGCCTGGCCCAATTCAGTAGTCCTATCAGAGCCAAACAACCGGACTCCGGGCAGATCAGCTCTGCTGAGGTCGGCCAGCCTGAGGGACACTCTGGCTAAGCGCCCCACTAAGGACACCCTCAAACCTATGGACACACCTGCCAAAGCCACAGAGAAAGCAGCCCCTTCTGCTCACAGCACTACAGATGGCTCTCACGACCAGGTCAAGGCCACCTCCACACCGACGGGAAAAACTCAGTTCCAGAAGTTGAGTCTGAAGAAAGAGGTCTTTGAAAGACTGGCGACAAGAGAAGTTTCTAAGTGTGCGTCCGTTAAACGCACTAGCGTGGAGAGGTTAAAGCATGCCAACACGGAACCAGGCAAGACCATGCCTCCAAGCACCTGCAGCAAGAAGCCGCTTATTAGCAATCAAATCAGAAACCTGACCGCCACCCCTCGCTCGGCAAAGGTGAGAAAAACCACACCCCAAACGAGTTCCACACCTAGTGGAGCCTTAAACTTAACCAGAGCCAGGCCTGCAGCTGCAGGTGAGACCCTTCTCTTCACCACAGCTTCAGCAGCTCCGGAACTGAAGATGGAGAATAGTGCAGTCACCGTGGCAGTGCGAGCAAGGCCTTTTAGTCCCAGGTAATTGGCTTTAATTGCTTTAACTCTCCTGAAATCCCCACACACCTGATTTTCTCTGTGAATTTGTTTCAGACATGGCCTAATGTACCCCTGAACATTTCTTTTTGAGCTAGCATTCAGCGCTGCCTATTGTGTTTTGTTTCTTGTATGCAGGGAGAAGGATGCAAAGAGCTGTCAAGTGATTTTCATGAACAACCAGGAGACGGTGGTGCGGCATCCTGATACAAAGCAAACCTACACATTTTCCTTTGACTTCTCCTTTTGCTCACTTGATGAAACAGACCCACGTTTTGCTAGTCAACAGATGATTTATGAGACTTTGGCAAGACCTTTGCTTGAACGAGCTTTTGAAGGGTTTAACACTTGCCTTTTCGCTTATGGGCAGACTGGTTCAGGAAAGTCATACACGTAAGTGTTTTTTTGTGTGTGTGTGTTATGACTTAGTTTGGTGTCTTATGTAACAGGCTGTATTGTCAAAAACAAATCTGACCTTACTTCCAGCATGATGGGTTTTGGTGAAGAAGCTGGAGTTATACCAAGATTTTGTGAGGAACTTTTCTTAAGGTTGTCTGAAGCTGACAAAAAGGAGGTGAGCTGCCCAACTCTGTCCTAGTGCTGATTCAGTCCCTGTTTTATTCAGATTCATATACTGATGTGTTATATAGGTCCTTTATCACCTGGAAATGAGCTACTTTGAGGTATACAATGAGAAGATCCATGATTTGCTTATAGTGAAGGATGAACAAAACCAAAAGAAGATGCCTGTGAGTAGAACAAGAACTGGTCAAATTATTGTGATTGTTTATGCTAATATTACAGTGCTAATTACAAGTGTTTGTAGTAAATATTAAAGTTGTTTTATCAGAAACACCTTTAGAGCAACAGTGTTAATGCCTATATAATTTGTTAATGGTTAAAATATTTTGATTACTTAAATATGACCTCTTTGTTCCTCTCTTTTCAAAGTTGCGTGTCAGAGAACACCCAGTGGATGGGCCTTATGTTGCAGAACTATCTACGTAAGTTCAACAAGCATTTGAATATGTTCATCGTGTTATTGTTATCTGGCGTCAACAATGTTTGACTAGTGTTTTTTGTGTTTTTCTTATAGGAATGTGGTTAGCTCCTATTCTGATATCCAGGTACTGTATTAGGGCTGGACAGCATAACAATACTTATTGCTGTTGGAATGAATTATGCCATAATATGTGGATATTGTCAATACCTCTAGATCAATGACCCACTGGATATTTAAATGTGTTAAGTACAGAACAGTGTGGGAAAATCCTTTTGTATTCTTTTTGTTGTCCATTCCAGTTTATTAGGAAAAAAATAAATATTACATAAATATCATTACAGATATGTGTAAATATTTGTAATTTATTAGTCACACACATCCTGTATGATAATTTTCTAGTCCTTCATCAGTTGTCCACCATCTGAAATAATTTTGGTTGGTGGACTGTTCTCACACTATTCCCCCCAACCTTTATTTCCTTCAAACATTAGTTAATTTAAACCGTAATAAGGTATCAATCTAACATTTTTTTTTTCCTCAAAAAATAAAAATAAAAAAATCTCAGACCTGGCTTGAGCTTGGAAATAAACAGCGAGCAACTGCTGCCACTGGCATGAATGACAAAAGTTCCAGGTCTCACTCGGTCTTCACGCTAGTCTTGACCCAGACTAAGGTCAGTACCTAATCCTTGTAGCTTTGACTCCATAATAGTGTGTTAAGTCACCATTTCACATTTTTACCAGAGAAAATTTGTGTGTTTGTGTTTTTTTTTAAATACATTTGCAGTCCCTGTTTTCACATTATGCTGTACCAGTTCTATCCGCTACTGTTCTCATTGTGTTACTGCTCATCTTCAGACAGAATTAGTAGAAGGAGAAGAGCACGACCACAGGATCATCAGCAGGATCAATCTGGTGGATTTAGCAGGCAGCGAGCGTTGTGCCACAGCTCAGACCAGTGGAGACCGCCTGAGGGTATCCAGCTTGTCAATAATTTCAAAGATTATTTCCAGTAAAATCTGATGGACTCTGCCTGTATTTCAAGAATGTATAAATAAAAAAAACTTAAATGGATGGAGTGTGTTAGGACTGGAACTAGCTGTGCTGAGAGAGGATTTCTAGAGGCAGAACTAAACTTAACCATGTCAAATTTTGAATGAAACTTTGCACTTAGGAAGGAGCAAGCATCAACAAGTCTTTGCTTACTCTGGGGAAGGTCATTTCTGCTCTGTCTGAACAAGCTCTGAACAAGAAGAAAGTTTTTATCCCATACAGGGAATCGGTTTTGACATGGTAAGTAATAAACACAGGTTTTAGATACCACTAGATTCTTTCTTGCATTAAGAGTTTCTTCCTATTTTGAAAAAAACAGCTTAAGCATTTTGACTTGCAAGAAGAGTCAAAGGTTTGTTGATTTCATTAGAGTTCAGTCAGTTGGTGCTGAACAATTAGGAAAAAATTGTGATATTTCTAATGGATCTGGTTTCTGTGATTTTAATTGTGACTATTTTGAATGTATTAAGGTCCAGGCCTGTGTTTTTTATCACAAAAGACCAGCATATCAATTTAATTTGGTCTGAAGTTTTAATTAGGTTGAAATTGAGTATTAGAGTGCTAATCAATTGTGTTTATGCCGCAGCCCTCTTCTGACTGGAAGTTTAGGCAGTTCATGATCTCTATTTTAGGTTCATTCTTACACTCATGCCTTATGAGGCTGGTGTTGATAATGTGAATTATGATTTCAGTATGAAAATAATGAATCCCTGCTGCAGGCTGCCCACATGTGTAGATGATTTCTAGATTGGCATGACAAAGTATCACATCTTAAATGTTTTCTTTTATTTCCTGAAGTAAAATGACCACACTAAACCACACATATATATGGATCATTTAATTTTATCCTTAGATGCTTCTGTTAAAGTGACTCACCTATACTGTCCGCTCTCCTGTGTGTAGGTTACTAAAGGAAAGTTTGGGTGGGAACTCCAAGACGGCCATGATTGCGACAGTCAGTCCAGCTGGCAGCAATGTGGACGAAAGTCTCAGCACTCTGCGATACGCTCAGCAGGCCCGCTTGATCATCAACGTTGCCAAGGTCAACGAAGATACCAACGCTAAGCTGATCCGAGGTCAGGACCCTCATTCCCTCTGCTCTCCACCTTGCATGGATCACCTACTTCTTTCTCCACTGTTCAATTACAGCCAGCCTTGCCCTTGCAATACTTTCCATTTAACTGTTGTGGGCAGGATTGTTCGAGGGGAACCAGGCTGCTTTTCTTTCTACCATTTGCTCAGCAGAGGGCAGTAGATTAACAGAAAATCTGCTGGATATGAGGAGACATTGTGTAGCATTATTGTTTCTAAACAGAGCTGAAAGCAGAGGTGGAGAAGCTGCGCGCAGCCCAGATGAGCTCTCAGGGCATCGACCCTGAGAAGATGAGGCAGTTCCAGCAGGAGGTTGCTGCTCTGAAATCTCAACTCTTTCAGCAGGAGAGAGAGATGGCTGAAGTCCACAGGTAATCCCAAAGCATTCACTTTTCTGTATCAGGGTGTTTTACAAGATTGTCAAGATTTGTCAGTAAAACTAGACAACAGTTTTGATTAAGTTGAAATGTTCAGGACACTTTCTTTTGTCAGAGTAAGAAGACTTGGGTGTAATGAGAATGAGAATCTTAGGACTTAGTTAAACTTTCTGGATTACTAAGAATAACTGCATTCTTAAATGTACCTCTAGTTCTTGATTGGCCTGGTTGAGTAAACTAGGTGTTTCTCTTAATTTATTTCATAGAACCTGGAAGGAGAAACTGGAGCAGGCTGAGAGGAGAAAACGTGAAGAGACCAAAGAGCTGCAGGTTGTGTTGGGGTTTTTTACGTTTTTTTTGCCCCTCTACCCCCTAAACACGTCTTGGCATGTCACATGAACTTTATGGGTTTCTTGTGCCCCCTCCTCACATCATATTCTCTCCTTTTTTTCCCCCTCCACTGTTATCCTCTCTTAGCGTGTAGGCATAACTTTTAAAGTGGATAACCGGCTCCCTAACCTTGTGAACCTGAATGAGGATCCTCAGCTGTCAGAGATGCTCTTGTACATGATTAAGGAGGGACAGACCAAGGTCGGCAAGCTCAAGTCTGAGTCGGCCCATGACATCCAGCTGTCTGGGGCTCTTATTGCTGATGAGCACTGGTAAGATGCCTATAAAAACCGTGCCCATAGCCTTGTCTTGATGCCAGACGCCTTGAGATCCACGTGAATATCTAGGTGGCAAAATGCTTTTCTCTGGAATTAAACATGGTAGTGTTTTGGTTGCACACCGAAACTTGCTTGTCAGTGGGAAAAGTACACCTTGTCTTGAAACCCAATCTTTTATGCATCACAACTATGACCGCTTGGAAGAAATAACAATAATTATAATCATTGATGAATATTAAAGAATGAACTGGGATTTTCTGTAGCGGTTAACAAATCAGTAAAACGAATGTAAAGCATCTATTGCATTTGTTTACAATTACTGATTACCTAACAATGCATTAAAAACAGTAACGCATATCTTGTCGAGTGTAATGACCAGCTAGCTGACCCAAGGGAACCACTTTATGACAAATGTAAATCCCTGTTTGAATCCATGCCTTGATGTTTGGTTACACCTTATGTGGCTGTGATTTCCTTAAATAAAGACAAGTGTCTCTCAAGATGGAGGGATGCGTAGGGTGCAACAAAGCGTACTCAGACCTGTAAATTGCGCATTATGATGTTGACAGTGAGGCCTTAGTCAATTTTCAGTGGTATCTTGAGAAGAAACCTGAAATATTAAATTAGCTGTGTTGTATTGATTAGTTTTGCTTTGACCATAAGTGTTTTCTTGTTAATTTGCTTTTTTCCTTAGTGTAATCTCCAATGTAAATGGCACAGTCAGCATCACACCCATAAGAAATGCCAAGACCTATGTGAATGGAACCCTTGTGTCTGAAACCTCTGTTCTCCATCATGTAAGAGTGAAACTAGAGAAATCGAACAGTTTTTCGTATTTTCAGTTTGAGTGCTTATGGTAACATGCTCTCACTGGCCTGGTGTCATTTTTCAGGGTGACCGTGTGATCCTAGGTGGAGATCATTATTTTCGGTTCAACCACCCAACTGAGGTGCAGAGTGGAAAGCGTGCGTCCTGCTGGAGCAGTGGAGATGGCCAGAAAGACTTTGAGTTTGCCAAAAATGAGCTGCTTTCAGCACAGAGAGCTCAGTGAGTTCAGAATTCATACTTTTAACATGTTTTACTATACTATTTGTTTAGATATTCTATGCATATTGTGACTTTTATATCAGCGTGTCTTGCCCATTAAGTCCTAATTCTGTATAATTTGTCTCCACCATATGTTTGTTTTTTCTAGACTAGAGGCAGAGATTGAAGATGCCCGACTGAAAGCCAAAGAGGAAATGATGCAGGAGATTCGCGTAGCAAAAGAAGTGGCTCAGAAAGAATTAATTGACCAAAAACTGCAGTACGAGATGAGGATCAAATCTCTGGAAAGAGAACTTGTATGTTCGTTAATGAGCTGTTTAAATGTGTGGGTGTTTGTGTAAATGGTTAAGCATAAATATAAATACATATATGTACATAAAGGTCTGTGTGTATATATCTACACTTACATACACTTCAATTATCGCCAGCAAGTAATGAAAATCTCTTGGCAGGATGAGGAAAATGAAAGAAAAAGGGTACAGGAGCTTGACAGGCAGCAGGTGGCCACAAAGATGGAAAAGCTGCAAACTGCTAAAACCATATTAGAGCAACAAATGAGCATGCACAAGAAACGGTTACAAATGGAGACCCAGGCTACTAGACAAGTACAGTGTTTTATCCACACTTCTATTCATTTTTTTTGTAATTTTCATTTAAGAGCAGTAATCAAATCCTGTTGCATCATGTTTGTGTCTTTTAGGCCATGGCTGATAATGATATTCGACATAATAAAGTCCTTGAAGCCCTGGAATCTGAGAACAGGAAACTTGCAGAAGATCTAGCTGAGATTCAAAGGAAGCGTGCCCTGAGGCTTAACCAGACTCCCAGGAGTGGTATGTCAATTGTACACATTTTACTTAATTTGCTACATTTATCCAGAATACAGTTGATAATTGCTGTCGATTATCTGTGATGTTTCTTTAACAGAAAACTTATATCAGCATTTTCTATTATCAGTATAGTCCTTTGACATTTTAGTGCTAACTGTATTAAAATAGTTTAGTTAATGTAAAAAAAATGTATGTTTATATATTAAATGTGGTGTTATGCAAATATACTAACAAATGTCATGATGGGTTGTGGGGGGTAGAGAAGAAATATGTGTAGGATATTGTTTGTTTCCCCCCCCCCCCCCCATATTGCCCACCAGTACTCAGTACTGGTTTGTATCTGGTATACCAGTAATTTAGTTATTTCCTCCTGTGCTATTTACAGTTGCTCCACAGTGGGATGTTATGAAGTTGTCCTTGATGATTGAAGAGGCTAACAAAATCAGTGTAAAATTTAGGAAGAACACCGTCTTTAGCAGGTTTGCTTATTTCTTTCTGTGCTCCCTTTTGTTTAAATTGAATATCAGTAATAATGAGTCTATTTATATAATTTCTCTCTGATCTCTATGACAGACATGAAGTGTCTGATAAAGAGAAAGCAGGAGATAATGCTGAGATGCAGATCCATGTGCAGAACACCAAGCTGGGCATTACTACCCTCTGGACCCTAGAGAAGTTCCAGAGCAACCTGGCTGCCATGAGGGAGCTTGAACAGGTAGTCCAGCACAGAAAAATGCAATTGGCTTTAGTTAATATGTTAGCAGTTAACTGCTTGTAAATTATAAATGAGATTTAAATAATTGTTGCCTGTCTTTAGTACAAGCTGGTTTAAGGAATTTCTGTCAGTTTTACAGTAAACAAGTTCAAAACCCGATAAAAGCATAAAATCAGGCAATGCAAATATGATCCAAATTAAAATGGTGCTTATGGCAGCAGAAATGGACATCCTTAGACAAATCATCCTTAGAATCTGCTGCAAAGCTCTTTTTCACAGCCTATTGTTCATGTGACCAGAAAACAAGACAATAGATTTAAACTTGATCACAGATTTGTAGCTTGTCTGAATTGGTTGCTAAATCAAATGTGATTTTATTACTCATAGGGAACCTGTGTCTCTAAATATGATGAAGTGTTTTATGACCCCAATGACCAATGGGAGCCAGATATATCTTCAGCATCCTCTGATTCTTCTTTTTCTCGAAGAAGGTACTTTTTATTCTTTCCAAATCAATGTTTTTTTTTATAATGCTGTGTAAGTGGAAATAACATTAAAATAAAGGGAAAAAACACAGAATAGACATTAAAATGACTTTCTATCTCTAATGATATAAAACTTTATAAAACTCAATTTAATGGAAACGTTAAAATAAGAAATATTTTCTTCTCTTACCTCATAGACAAGCATGTGAGAAAAAAATTGCTGCGAGTTTGTTTTTCTGCTTTGACATGTTTATTGGGTTAAAAGTAATTTGCTCATAGAGATGTGGCCAAATTCAACATTGTAGATGGTCAGGCCTCACCCCACCAGCCTGCCGAGTCCAGTTTTCTGGAGCATGACCTATGCTTGCAGCTAATTTGTGCTCATGCTGCTTCACTCCCTTTTCCCTCTGTGACATGTTTCGTTTATGAGGAGATTCATTCCTTGCTGCTCTTGCTGTGTCATTTACACAGCATTTTAAGTTGGCTCTGTAAAGAAGTATTGGTGTGTATGATTTATACTGAGCTCTATACTAGGAGAATGTGGTCAGAGAAGCCATCTATTTTACTGCTACTGCAATTGGGATGCCTTTCAAGATATGAAAGGGCCCCATATCACTTTGCTGGAATTGAAAAGGCTTAAAGTCTGTAAATTTTGTTTCTAATGGTATGTTTACTCCCTTATTAATACAGTTTGAATATGGATAATAAGCTACAAAAATGGCCCATTTTCAAATCATTTTTTGTGGTGTAACAGCACGTTTACATGTATCTCCTTTTTCTGGGTACAGCAGTTTAGTTCCTGTCATTCATTCCAATAATGAGACTTTTTTTATTTTACATAATGACCACCAATCATCACCCAGTAACTCATCCAGAGCTGCAAGTAGTCACCCTTTCTGAAACACTGAATGGTTAGAGGCTAATTTGCATATTGCATCCTTCTGCAATATCAGTACCGTACAGTGTTAGAATCTTGTTTAATGTAAACCTGTAAATAGCAACTAATGCACAAAATGTAACATAATGAGGCAAATGCCTATGAGGCTGTGTTAACCTCTCATTTTTGCAATAAAATGTATAAAAATCTATAAAAAATTTAACATTGTGTTTGAATTTTTCACTGTAGTTATTTTGTAGATGCCCAGCTTCAACTGAATTAAATATTCATTAATTTTAAGTTGAATATAAACTATTAAAAAGAACCCCAACCTTGACACAAACAATACATTGGTGGGTTTAGTGGTGAGTTTAGCATAGAAATGAAGATGGCAAGTGTCCACTCAGTCTGCATCTCATACTAAATTGTTATATGAATACAAAGTCAAGCTTTTGCCACGGCAATCCTATATTTATTTTGTAATCACCTGTGACAAGCATTTGATTACTTTGATAATCATTATGGGGGATTTTTTTTATCAGTCTTGCACTCATCTTAAGGCTGCTAATAATTCTTTGATTGACCATTAAAACTTTTCAATTAAAATGTTTCAGAAGCAGAAGCCTATTGAAGAGCAGGCGTATCTCTGGGCGACTCTATGAGATCCGAGTTCACCCAATTCAAAGCTTGCACTATTCCTCTTCACAGTCTGCAGGTAATACAAATTAGCATTCTGAATTTCCCTTTTAATGGTAATATTTAGCATTGTAAAAGAATAATTTACGTTTTGTTCTATTCTATAATATACTTTTATTTGTAAATAATGCTATATTTTCACCACATTAATCATAGGTACACATTTTTTTGTTTTATTATTATTGTATATTAATCAAACAATTTTGGATGTAAATTGGTATGAGGATATCAACTCTAAAAATGTTTGACTTTATTCTGGCACTGGTATGCATAAAACCCACTTCCAACAATCGTACCTTGAAAATGAATATAAAGTGGTGTTTGAACTATTCATCATTCCAATGAAGAAAATGGAAGAATATTTTCCACCGTTGCACTGGTTAAATTATAATATCTTAAGACCTTTTTGTGCTTTTACTCCAGGTTTGATGGGGGTGAGTAAACCCCCTTCTCTTCATAATACCAGGCCCGACTCTGCCTTGCCTGGCCTCTGCAAAGACCTCATAGCTTCTATGGTTTCCTGCTTACGTGCCAGCCAATCAGCAGAGGAGAATGAGAGCCTGGCAGACAAACTAACCCAGGACCTGCTCTTCATTCATAAAGCAGCAAACTGCATTGCTGGCTTGTATGAGCAGCTTGACGACAACACCCAAGACAACTGTAAGCTTTTCAGTGTTTGACAAATGACTTTAGTGATATATGGTTGTTTAGCGTCCATGCATGCGGACAGTGAGGAAGTTGGCCATGTCATAAATAACACTGTCATTCCAACACTAAGTTGAAGTTCTCATTGTCTGTGTGTGAACAGTGTTTCAATGCAGCACCGATGCACAGTCTCATCTTGTGAGAGCCACCTCTGCGATTGAGAGAGCTGTGTTCATTACCATGCACTGGGTGTCCAATATCCAACCCGGCTTTCGTTCAGTCTCCCGAACTGTGGAAGAGCTGAAGACGGAAGTAAAGAACATGGGAGGATATTTTCAGTTGCTTATTCAGGTATATAATTCAAGAAATTGGACAAATGCCTGGACTTTTAAGCTATTTAAAGGTCTGTTTTAAAATACTGGGTAAATATAAATCTTGCAGTTTTTGTTAGGAAAATAAACATGGATCTATAACAGAATATAGGAAAAATATTAATAATTTAATCCCAACAAAAAACAGACATCATATTTAAAACAAAGCTTTTCATAATGCTTATAAATTATACAAATAGTTGCTTATTGGCAACAAACAAATTGCAGAAACTAACTGGAATATGTATCAAGTCACTATGTTGATACAGTTTCAATTATGCTACAATTGGGGGTTTAGATATTTTATTGCTAATATAACTAATTGTATTTTTGTTGCTAATATAACTAGGCTGTTGAGGAAATTCAGCTTATTTTCCACTTTGTTCTGTGCGTCTTCAGGGTTGTGACTCTGAAATCACCTCTATGGTGACTGAGGCCCAGAGAAAGACTGGCAGGTGTATGGATGCAGCCCTGAGTGCTATAGGTCTGCTAGCAACAGTGACTGGGAAGCCTCTTCATCTTACTGAACTTGGATCTGACATCATAGGCAAAGTAAATATGTGTTTTCTGTACATTTCAGGCTTTGGATCCAGCCCTTATCACATTAATTCCACGTTTATTTACTTACTCACTTATTCTTTCCCCCATCCTGGTTTCTCCCAGAGGCCTGCTGTGGCGTCTGTGCAAGAGGGAATGCGTCGAGGTGTGAGAGCTCTTCTGGAGGAAGGTCTCTGTATTACCAGAGAAATGCTTAGACATGCTCAGCTGGCTGAACCCAGAGCTCAGGTTCTTCTGAAATGACCACTTTGAAGTTTTTGATTGCTCCCTTTAAATATATTTAACAGCTGTTTCAAACTTCCTGCAGAACATGTGCTTTACAGTACATTTTTACACTGCTTTCTCTTTCCAGATTTTGCAGAACCTGAAAACTAAAATGCTGGAGGTGGCAAAAGCTTTGCAAAGCTATATTTACTGCAACATGTCGGTGAGTATACAAAATAGCAGTTTCTCTCTACATGTACGGCAAAGGTTTTGAATTGATGTCCACCCCCACAATGTCTTTGAATTTGCATTTTACAATGGAGGGCTTATCGCAACCGTCTTGTGTTCCATTGTTGTTAAGGTAATGAATGTATTAGACAAAGCGCCATTGGTCACCTCAGCATGGTGTTTTTTGTTATCTTCCATGAACAAACTACAGCTTCTTTGTAAGCATTTAAGAGGATGCTAGTGTCATCCCTTCTTATCCTTTTACTGTGGTGCTGGAGCATAAAGATGAGACCTTGCCTTAAACATCTTTTTATTCTGTAAGATTTATTGATTAACTGGATTTACAGTGTAAATACACCTTAATACCTGTTTATGTACATATAGTCCATCTCACATAAGAATGTCAGGTATAGGTTTAACTTGCAAAAGGAAATATTGCTCGAAGTACATCTAGAAGCGTGCTGATTTGCAGTACAATCGTTATTTTCAGGGCAATCGTTTTTATCCATTTTATGAATGTCCATGATACCATATATACTTAAATATCTATGGCTTAATTTTTTTTTACAGTATGTCTGGTTTTAGCAGGTCAGAATTTCCACCAAAAATCAAATGAAATCCAGAAATCCAACTTGGGAATAAAAAAGCAAAACAAAAAACAGATGTGACCCAGTCAGATTGTGCAACAATACAGATGGTTCTGCACATCACACATTTATAGCTTAACATGGACAGTTTTTTGTTAATTTTTTAAAAACTTGTCTGAACATTGCTGCATAGTTGTATTTTAGATAAAGCTGTCTGCTTATCAGGTCATGCAACACTAATGCTACAGTTTGTTTGTTATATATCATCACTCTGCTAGTTAGTTAAGAAACCCTACAGCTCATAAATGTGATGAGTTGGCTAAGCTACGCCTCTTTCCTAGTATTTTTGTTATAGCAACCAGTGTGGATATATGAGCAAATGTGGCTAAATTCTGAAAAACTGTATGTTTTTAACTTGAATTTAAGAAACAAATCTACTTTGCCCACAGTTATTAATGGAAACTTACACTTTGAAACAGAATTCTCAACATTTCAAAATTGTTTCTAGAGCTCCCACCCAATTAGAACTTAAGCATATGTTCTTGTTCTTCAACGTTTAGAACTTTTAGAGAACTCCTAAAGGGATTAGTGTTCAGTTCAGAAACTTTCCCATTGCAAGCACTAAGGTTGTTGGTTAGGTGTGTTTAAGGTATCTTTGTGTATGTGGTTTTGCAGGAGAAGCCAAATTCTTCAGAGAATGATTCAGAAGAGGCCGATGCCCCTCCCTTAGAAAATGTGAGAAACACCGCTACCAAGCTCCTAGAACTAAACCAGGCACTCCAGCAGTTACACTCCAACTTGTCTCGCACTCTGAGAGGTATGTTTTTCTCAGCATCCATACAGCATAATTATTTGCCATGAAAAGATTAAGATGCTTTAGATCCATATGATTTGTTCCCACAGGCAGAGGTAGTGAGGCGAACTTCAGCTCCTTCAGAGACACAATCCAATCTTTAACCAAGACAATAGGCAATGTGGTCTATGGCCTACCGAGACACGTGGATATCCGCTCCTCTGACAGCCTGCAGCTTCCGTGCTCACAGGGTGTTATGGCTGCACGGGATGAAGTGCACTCAGCACTTTGCTCGCTTTCAGCGTTGTTTGAGCAGAGGTGTGATGAAAATCTGGAGTTGTCCAGCTCTAAGCACACATTTGTAGAAGAACGGGAGTCAGGTCATGGGACCAGAAACCGAACTGTCCCTAAAATAGTGTACTCGTTGTCCTCTGGTGTCAGTTCTTGTTCCAGGGATGTCCGCTGGGTTTGATCTATCCATTCTCAGTCAAGTGTTGGAATAGTCCATCTAAACGTAAGCACTTTTTGCACTAGCTTGAGAACCTGTGCGCACACTAAATGCGTGAACATCATGCATTAACTATCATATTTTAGTATGAGGTACTGCATTACAATGTATTGTTATATTTAGATGATTAGATTATCCATATATATGGATTCAATACTGTCTTTACAGCAGTTTATATAAAATATGTATTCACTGTTAGAACAAAACTTCAGATCTCCATTTTTGTTTTTTTCACTACTTACAGCTGACTTTTAAACTGTGTGGAAAATTTGGGGAAATGGAACAATATTAATGGTCCAGAATTACTTAAAAATATTGACAAAATAAAATGTTATTGGATTAACTTACATTAGTAGCGGAGGACATTTGTCCCATTTTCCTGTAAAGTTATTTCTTTGGAGATGGGAGGTTTTGTTTGAAGTTATATACATAAACCTAAGGATGTTTACTTGTATATTATTAAGGACAGAGTTCATGAAGTTTTATTAATTCATTTTTCTGTTACCTATATCGACATTGTACACAATGGCTTGCAATTTGCACAAAACATTCTTTGACCTCCCTGCACTTCCAAAAAATCTTCACATTGTGGGCATTTATTAATGTCTTTATGATCATGTAAAACTATTCAGGAAGCTGTACAGTAATTTTCCACAATTAACACTGATGATGAGAGATTAGCTGGTGTGTTTTCAATTTATGGAACGGAGGAATTCCACTTTGTCTGTCTTGAATCTATTTAAAAATTATTTCAGTTAGTCCTGTGAGTATGTAATGACTAGTGTTTGTTCTCAGAAATAAAATACTTTGTGTGCGCTTATGTTGGTCTGTAGTTAATAGGAGCACAAAGATCCATCTGTCTATTTAAAGAGACATCGCTTTTCATAAAATAAATGCAATACACTACTCAAAAAAATTTAGGGATATTTGACTTTTTAGAGGGATTTATGGAAAACAAGTTCACACTGCAGTGATATATCAAGAAGGTAGGGCATTTAGGTAAAAGCATGCAATGGTGAATACCTCATCTCAAACTATTTTTTGAAACTAAAGCCAACAGCAGCTGTGAGTGTACCAAAACAAAAAAATGTCAGTGTCTCAATAACATGTCATACATCAATTACACCTTGACAACAATGTCTCATACTGTTCACAAGTTGACTTGTGTCATGGCATCCCACTCTTCTTGAAGGGCGGCCCTCAGGTCGTTGAGGTTCTCCAACGTCATTACAGTTCAACGTGATTGACTTTCATCAGACAACATCACTGAGGCCAACTGGTCCCTCATCCAGAGTAAATGCTCCCTGGCCCATGCATGACAATGACGCCTGTGGTGTGGTCAGGTACCGTTCCAGGTCACCTAACACACATACCATGCTGATGCAAAAGGTTGCCTGGGGTTGAGTGGCATTAATCATCCGTTTCCATAGGGCACTGTTCCCAATGAAGCAGTCCTCATTGTGGAATGTGGGGAAAGGATGTCCACTTCTATTCCTTTCTATGATTCAGTATCTGTTACAACTTACTGATGACACTCTGAGATCAGTGGCCACTTCTTTCTGAGAACTTTCTGTTTGAAACCATGTTAGGTGTTGTCTTGGTCTCATATCGTCAAAATGTGAGCAGCATGATGAGGAATTTTTAAATACAAATTCTGATTTAACCAGGGAATGTTTTGGTTGAATCATGTATCAAACACCTGTTGTGTAAGTTGTGTAAAAAGTACTGAAACACGTTCCCTAAAAAAACATTTAGGGAAGGTCACATTATGTTCACCTGTAAATGTTGTGCATTTCAGGTTTATCCTGATATTTTACCTGAAACTAACTTTTTGTGAGTAGTGTATGTGAACATTTTTAAACTGTGTTTTTCATTCATCTGTGCTTCCCACTTTGTGGATACATGCTTCAAACTTTTTTGGACACAGAAAGACCTTTTCTATTCCAGCATGACGGTGCCCCAGTGCACAAATAAGCGAGCTCCATAAATACATGGCTGAATGAGTTTGGTATGGAGGAACTTGACTGATCCAGGCAGGGCCCTGGCATCAACTCTCAACTACATCCAACACGTTTGGAATAAATTGGAACGGTAGTGAGCCAGGCGTTCTGGTCCAACCGTGCCTGATTTCATAAATGCTCTACAGAGTGAATGGGCAAAAATTCCCACAGAAACACTCCAAGATCTTCTGGAAAGCCTTCCAAGAATAGTTTAAGTTGTAAACGGGGGACCAACTCCATATTAAAGTATTTATTTGAATATCATTAATGTCCTTTTATGGCGTCCATATAGTGTCTCATACATAAATCAATCTTAAATGCAACTGTAACAATCATATTGTACGACGGTAGATGAAGACACCGTCGTTTGTTTTCTATAGTGGATGGCGCTCTTGGCTTTTTCGTGTTGAAAAGTCGAGATTTATTACTTTTATGCATAAATGTTTAACGTAGCCCATAAAGATAAACCTGTACGGTTACACGCAGCTGCAGTTTTTCATCCTCACGTGCAGAAGCTGCACGCGCCTCCTACTATTCTCTCGCGAGCTGCTGAGGCTGAGAGGCTGCAGTGAAATTCCCCTCGTCTGAAATCATCCGGCAGTTCCTCCCGTCCCGAAGCCCAGAGGACAGGGCGTTTTCAGAAACAACCTCTCCAGAGTTTGCTTCTCTAGACGGACAGACCAAAACACCGGCGAAAGACTTTAAATATACTGTTACCAACTTTTCTACCCAAGATTTTAAGGGAGGTCTCCGAAAGGTACGTTAAGTTACCTAGATAAATCTACTTGCTCCTCTTAGGGAGAAAACAATATTCACTCTTGCTTTCTGTCAGCGTTTTAAATGAATAAAGCTATTCATAAGTTATTTCTGTCTTCAGACCAAACTGTTGTGTTTTAAACCAGTTACAGGTGTAAATATTTCTCCAGAACGTCTTCATAGTGTGAACATTTCTCTCCTCAAGATGCAATTGAGACTATTCTGCTCCATTGGGATTGTAAGTCTACTCAGATTTTCCCAATATTTTCAGTTGTTTTCATATTTTTTGCAAAAAAGTGAGCTGTCTGTGTTTCCCAGGTTTTGATTCACTTCCGCTCTGGAAAAGGTAATAAAAAATATATATATTTCTTTAATATTCATTATAAGGAAATAGGTAAAATGTTTATCAATTAATTTAGAGTAGTTAGATGTTGAATGGTCTGATCTAGAGAAACTTGTTGACACCTTATCACCAGCACTGTAAATAAATCTGAGTCTGTTACATTTTCATATCATAAGTGATAATTGTTCGAACATTTCACAAAACTAATTGCAGTTTAATGCCAGGCTTTTATCCAAAACTTTCAACCAAAACTGAGCGTAAAAAATATTTTTCAGATTGATTCTTATAAGTGTATCCACTGGAATAACAACACATGTGCTTGAGGACAGTGTGTTTTCCACTCATGTGTATGAACAGTTCTGAATATTTAGTGATTAAGTTAAGTGAAGCTTGGAAGGATACTAGAGTGGTGTAACTTTAGCACGTCATATCTGTTTTACCTGACAGCTCTTGCCATTACTCCGGAAAGCAGAACCACAGAATCGGCACATGAGGACGTTTATTATGAGTATGTGCCAGACAGGCTGCAGTGGGATGTAGTCAGTAGGCTGTGTAAACAGCGGTTAGGAACCCTGGCAGTGGTGTCCAATGCTGGGGAGGACCTTAACCTGAGACGGTACCTACAGTCTTTGAATATCTCGCAGCCTGTGTGGATTTCAAGAAATGTCGAACCTGAAATGAGTGGTGAGCTCCATAAACCTAGTACATCAGTAAGAGTTTCTGTCTTGTCGTCACTGACCTTATTAGGAATAACCCTCTATTTTTTTTTTTTTTACGCTTTTATGCCAAATGTGGTAAATAGCCCAAGACATGTTTAACTTGAACAAAAGTTCAGTAGAGCAAGCTTCAACAAATACTCATTGTTCTACCCATTGTTTTAGGGATGTCTGACTCATTGATCTTGGAATTTCTGGGCCGAAATGCTGGTCAGTCTGCCCGTCTCCGACATAGGTTTTCTAACATGGGTGCTGTGACCGTTTGCACCAGCCTTTGTTTTGATCCCACAAGCCATGGAGAATCCACTGTGTTCTCTTATTCTATTCCCACTTTCATTAATGAGTTCCAGCTCCGAGCTAGAGTTATACCGAAACAACGCATCGAACTTGCTCTGCTGGTGCATGGGGAACACAGCCGCTATCAGCCTGCCTTTGACAATGACGCCCGCTGGCACACAGTGTGTGTGAGCTGGACAGGAAATGGAGGTGAGTGGGCTTTCTCAGTAGACGGTCTGGAAGTCGGGCATGGCAGCCCCCTCTACCCATCGGAACACATTGGTGGCGACGGCCTTTTCATCATTGGCCAAGAACAAGATACATTTGGCGGATCCTTTAAGAGTGAGGAGGCGTTCTGTGGGAGCCTTACCCAACTCTACATATGGGAACGGGCGTTGGAGGCCAGTGAAATCCGAACCATGGAAAAAGAGTGTAAACCCGTCACTTCTGGCCTGGTTTTCAAATGGAGCACTTCTGGACTAGAACTGGAACCTTCGCTACAGACGCACTGGGGTTACTTCCAGTGTCAAGGTAAAGTGATGTTAGTAGTGATGATTGTAGGGGTTGTGGGGGTTGTGGAATCTGATTAAATTCTGGACTCCTTCCACCTTTTGAAAATGTGTAGTGTGTAATGATTTCCAACTCTCCTGGCTGACCATGAGTGCAGGGACTCTCAGGCAAGTTGTAATTGGCAAACACAGACTTAAATGGTTGTAAATATTTCATCTGTGCTGTAATTCAGAAACCCACCCATCAAAACAAATGCTTCGCAACTGACACAGTCTGAGCTGTGGAACAGACTCTGCAATCTTATTCCAGTTTTGGACCGGTGTACATATGGTATCATGAAAAGCACAGGCACTAGACGAGCATTAAAGGATTATACTTCAATCATGACTCACGTTGACGTCATTTCATATTAACCAGACCATTAAACATTAACTGAAGAAGACAGTAGTGAGTCCAAATTGAGGCTGTCAATGTACACAAAGACAAAAACATTTTTTTCTGTTTTAAATTGACTTACGAAAAGTGTGGTTTGGATTCAAGTTTACAGTAACAAAGGTTTTTTTTAGATGATTCCCAGATGCCAGATAATGGAACCTGTGTAACATTTGACCCTGCAAGTGGAAAGTGGGGCTGGGACCAATGTGAGGCACAAAGAGAGGGTGTCTGCCAGTTTCATAAAGGTACCAACTCAGCATGTACTGCTTTTGCATGGTTCAAACCAGTGGTGGCTCCTTGTTGATTTGATTTCTTGTTTTGATTCCAGAGACACTGGAAAACTTTCCCAAAACACCATTATTTATACAAGTCATTAAGGACCTACATGGATCTAGTCATGTGAGTGGAAAAGCTGACAGCTGCTCTGCACAGTAGCTCTGACTAGGCTTTATCTTATCAGAGTGGGTATTATCTGGCTTCATATTATAGATATTCTTTAAATAATACTATATTCATCTATCCACAGGATTCGGAAGAGTTTAATTCAACTTCACTTGCAGATAAGGAGCTGATTTGGCTGATTTCAATTGCTCGATCCATTGTGAAGGTTATTGAGGCTCAGCCTGACATCATCACACCCTCTGACCTTCTTTACCTCACGCAAACCATTGAGTTGGCTGCAGCAGCACAACTCAATAAAACATCTACCACTTTAGGAGTCATCAAGTCTATGGCTACCAACTATTTAAATCTAGCTAGCAACCTCATTGATTCAGTGATGACAAAGCAATGGCTGGATTTGAAGCCTCTGGGGGTAAAGCACATTAGTATTCAGTTATAATCGTAAAATCTTAACAAAAACTGCAGTGTACAACATCTGTTCTTCCTCCTCCGTTTGTCTGCTGTCGACAGATTTTTCTTAGACCATTCATGGTTGTTGAGAATATTGACAAACTACTTTGGGCATTGGCAGAGACCATTTATACAGAAAGGACAAGCTTCACAATTTCAACAAAAAACATTGGTAAATCTTTCTCAGTTATTGGGCTTTAGTGGTCAGTGACCTGTCAATGCGTCTGATATCTGCTAATATTATTTATTTAAATATGAATGTAAATAAATTAAGTAATATATTTTTTTATTTCACAAGGCAGCATTATGCTAATTATCTACACATGTTTATTTTTGGTGGCTTGTGTGGTTGTTTTGTAGATGTTCATATGGAGCCTAGGAGGTTATCTCAGATGAGCTGCAGCTGTGTATACAAACCTTCAAGTCAGGCTGTTCATTCTGGCAGCCAAGATGAAATCTTAATTCCTGAGACAGAGGTTCAAAGACTCTACTCCCTTGGTGAGAATTTCTGTTATTGTGGGTTACCGATACATATTCCTCATCTGGAATAGTGTTTCTGAAATCTGGTCCTGGACTACCTCTGCCCTGCAGGTTTACATTTTTTTTCTGCCCTAAACACAGCTGTTTCAGCTCAGAAAAGACTTGTTAATTTACTGGTTATCTACATCAGGTGTGTTAGAACAGGGAAAACAATAAAACGCAGTGCAGGCATATACCTGGACCAAGCTTGGGAATCACTGGACTGATGTATTTGCAATTTTTTTATTCTTCTTAGCAAATAAATACATATAGGGAAGTTATCAAAGATTGATTTATGTCCCTGTTTGTGGGTATCATGGTCACCAAAAAATTTCACATGAGTACTTGTGTTCTGACATGCATGAGAAGTACAATCCATTAATTCATTCATAATAACTACATAATTTATAATAATCTTAATAACCCAATGGAACAAAGCCAAATTCTTATCACATAGTGTAGTTTCCCAGTGGATTTTGTAATACAGAGAGATCTCCATATTTTTAAAAATGGAACTTTTAGAGCTAAAACAATCTTTTAACATTTGAAATAGTTTGTTAGGTGGTTGAGAAAGTAGCTTTTATTAAGTTTACATTGATACTGTTTTGGTTGATGGCCTATCTTGACTTTCATTGGCAGGTCACAAGGACATGATGTTTATCCATGCCTACTACAGCAATATGCAGGACATGCTTTCCAGGACTGAGTTCAAAGATCAAGAGATCCAACAGACAGATGTGCGGTATGAACCTTAGTTGTCTGTACTGAGAACTTTATGGAAGATCATTAATCACAAATTTTCTTGAGTTTCATTCCCTTTAGAATGTTTTAGTCTTCTAATAATTAGGCATTAAAAATAGCAAAACAAGTTATTTTACAGTATGTCATGGGTGGATAACTCCAGTCCTAGAGGGGTTGTGTCCAGCACAGCTTGGAAATTTCCCTAATCAGATACACATGGTTTAAACTGTTTGCTAGGTTTAGTGGGTGTGTTTGAGTACGTTATCTACCAAACTGGACCCTATTCCTCCAGGCCACAACACTTATGTATTCTTGCAATATATATCATATATTGAATTATTTTTTGGTTTGTTTCCAGCTCTCCCTTTGGTGTTCTGGCTACAGCAATTATATCGGCCACAGTACGAGATGTGTCCAGAGGAGAGAATGTTCCTGTGTCTGTCCAGTACACTTTATCCACTGTGAAAGTGGTAGGAGCTAGAATCTTATTGTAATGTTTAAAAAAAGAGGTTTGTTGTACACATATGGAGAAAAGAGCCACTGTTTGCCAATATATCACTTGAATGTTTTTCACATTTTTCCAAGTTAGAATTAAAAATGTATACACTGATCAGCCACAATGTTAAAACTAATGACAAGGGAAGAGAATAATATTAATTATCTCGTTACAATGTAGCTGTCAATGGCTGGAAAATCATAGGCAGCAGGTGAACAGAAAGTTCTTTAAGTTGATTGAAAAATGGGCAAGATAATGATCCAAACGACTTTGACTAGGGCCAAATTGTGGTGACTAGACGAAATAGGTCAGAATATGTTCAAAATGGCTGGTCTTGTGGTGCGTTCCCACTGAGCAGGTATTAGTATTCAGTCCAGGACCTGTACCAAACCATTTTTAGAGAAATGTTTTTTTTTGTTAAGATGCTCAGTGAACAATATTTTTAAGGATAACAAAGACTAACTTAAGGCCTGAACCAGTGAATAAACAGGTGCAGATGATTCTGGTGATCAGTTCACTGGTTTTATTGAATGCTGAGTGATTGGAACACCTTTATGTAGACACCATATATCTTAAGATACAGTATCATTAAAACATTTTGTTCTCGTTTCTTTACTTTCATCTAAACAGTATGTCGAATATAAGACAGTTTGACTGTCATAAAATAGTATTTCAAAGCAAACAAGATTCAACAGGATTCAAAGCAAATATCAAGTAATGAGGTGTGACTCAAAACTTGTGCACAGTACTACAAGTAGATATTACAGATTTCATGGACAGAAGTGCCACTGATCACTGGCTGTGGCCGTTGGATACATTGTTGTTACAAATTCCAGCCATAATATTATGAGGAAGATTAAAGACACGACTATAAACCACTAAACAGGTGTATTGTGCATTCGCAACCAGTATCTTAGATACAACAATTTCTTATTTGTATGATTTTTATAGCACAACTTGGTCTCTAGTTTGCACTAAAGAGGAGTTGTCTGAGAATAAACATCTGTTTTCTTTATAGGCGGGGTATTCCAAGTTTGTCACGCCTGTTTGCATGTTCTGGAATGTCAGTATGATGTAAGTAAATGACGAATGTAACAGTGTTCCAAAACCTTGTGACTGAAAGTGTTTCATGAATTTTTTTTTTCTTCTCATTTTTGTAGAAATGGTTATGCAAGTGAGTGGTCAGAAAATGGCTGTAGAGTGTTGAACTCTGTACCTGATGCCACTTCATGCTTCTGCAACCACACCACCAACTTTGCAGTCCTTATGAATTACAAGGATGTTAGGGTAAGCTCCTGAATTGAAAAAGAATTGCAATAGTGTGGCATAAATGTGAATGTCACTTATTTTAATACTGATGTCTAAATCATATTTGCTAATATTTTATTAAGATCATAACATCATCCAAAACATTAGTGCTGTTTAAATTGAAAGTTATGTTGTGACTGCCTGTATATGTTGGAATGCCTTTTAATGATAAATTAGTTTAATATAATTTTGTCCACCAGAGGTCTCTGTTAGTTTGCTGTAAAAGGAGGTGCAATTGGTGTAGATTACTCTGGTAGATTTATTGATTTATTTCTAAGAAAAAAAACATTATTATTATCTAACTGTTTTATTGATGACTATTTATGAATATGACTAGTTATGACTGAAGTTTCATGAAGGAAGTCTGATCAGTGTTTTATGGAAATATATTAAACTTGTATTGCTTTTAGTAATGTCTTAAATAAAGAAACTTTTCATCATTAGTAATAGTGCTCAGGACATGAATATAATATCTGAAAATAATATAAATATTTGATAAACAGGGTGGGAATAAAAGCAGTAAATGAATACAAAGTATCAGTGAGAAAGATTCTAGGGGCTGCTTATTGTGATTAGCCAATATGATCTGTCTCTACAGTGGAGTGAGGAAGAGGAGAGCATTTTGACAAAGTTGACGTTTATCGGGACGGGAGCTTCGCTCTGTGCACTTGTGGTGACCTTGATGCTGTTTACCGTGCTGAAGTAAGTGGTTTCCAGGGATACACTGCCAAAGCAACAGCACCCCTGTGAATGTGTATGTATGCATGCCTATATGAGTCATGTTTTTTGGGATTCCAATTCAGCATGTTCTGGGCTGAATTAAACAAACACACAGGATTAAATATTTAACTTATGTTGGAGCATTACTTTAATTACTGCTGCTACCCATAAAATAACTACTGTAAGAGGTAGCAGTCACATTCCCTCATTACTGGATACTGTCGTGCATTGTGCAATTGTGACTGCAAGCCATCAAGCCCTCATCCAGCAGTCAATATAACTCGTTTTTGAGGCAGGAGATGGATTGAACTTTGCTAATCTGGTAATTAGTGCTCCGAGCCTAAACAGACCCACAGTGCACAAACCTGGGGTTTTATGGTAACATTACAGTGGAGTTAATTAAGCACAAAGATCACACTGGGACAGACTAATCAGTATAGTATTTGTCTAGTTGGTTTCATTAAGAGATTTATGGCCTGTTTGTTCCTAATCAGCTTACACTATTATTCCAAAATTGTGTTTAACATAAAACGATTTTCTAAACCTTGAATGTTTTATTTATTTGTCATATAACAGCTACAAATGGAATCCAGTGGTGCCTTGACTTGCAAGTTTAATTTGTTCCGTGACGGAGCTTTTAACTCAAATTACTCTAATGTCATTTCAGTTTTCCCTATTGAAATGAATATAAATGCATTCGTTCCAGACCCCCGAAAAACACCGCTTTTTTGTTATATGTTTTTAAATAAGAAAAATGCGCTTATAAATAACACACGTTTTATAAAAAACAATACACTATAAAATACTGCAATAAACTGTTTTTATCAAGTATAATGTAAAAGCTGGACATTATACTCGATAAAACCAGTTTATTGCAGTACTTTATAGTGTATTGTTTTTTATAAAACATTTTTTATTTATAAGCACATTTTTGCCTTGGAGATCAGAAGACCTGAGGATGCTTAGTCTTATTCCAGCAATATTTTGAGGTAATCCACAGCTGCCTTCATATCCGTGCTTGCTGCGTCACCATGCCTGACAACCAAATGCCGGTCCTCGTTTTTAAAATTCTCAAATCAGCCCCTTTAAATGGCTTGCGCGATGTCACGCTCACCGTAGTGCCGGGTCTGCTGCAGCAAATCAGGATAAACAGCTCGAGCAGCTTCTCCATGTTTTTATGGATAGACATCTGCTGTTTAGGAAATATTTCAGCACCCTTGGCTGGCATTATAGCTTTTACTGAGTCATTGTGCCTCTGTAAGGCGTAGATTGTTGAAGTGAGTAGTCCATACTGCTTCACCAAGCTGACTACATGCACACCTTGGTCATGTCTTTCGGTCATTTCTTTCTTTTATTCACTGCACATCATCCAATTCTTCTCAGCACTGTCCTTCGCACTCGCTTTCTTTGAACAGATGGATGGAAAAACAAAGTTTTTCAAAATAACTGTATGCCCAATTGCTCATAACTCAAATTTCAGCTCTCAACTCAAACCAAAAATTTGGCCGACAGACGACTTGTATCTCGAAAAACTCAGCTGGGGCACTCGTAAGTCAAAGCACCACTGTATGTTCTTCTAGATGTTAATGTATAATAGGTTTGGTGTGTTCAAGGCATATTTTTCCTGTTTTCCTTACATTTATACAGTATTCCAAAATCAGATCGGACATCCATCCACAAGAATCTTTTCATTTCTCTGACTCTTGCCCAAATGGTTCTTCTCTGCAGTGGCTCTGCAATTCATAATAAGGTAAAGTTAATTAACATTTTATAATACATCAGTTCAAAAAATCTCCTTTGACTAATATTTCTAATATTTAAATAACATTATTTAAGCAATACATTTATACATTGCTTTAGAACCAAATAATAACTTTAAAAAAAAATTTCCTCTACTTTACAATATTTTAGCTCAAGTAATAATTACCATGCACACCGACCCAAGCAGACAACCCCCTGTTGTGTTTTTTCCTGGGGTTAAACTGGTGCCATATTTGCCATGATGGATACGTTGGCATGTGACTTTGTCATGTGGTTGTTTGACCTTTTGGCCTTTGAGCATTTAACCTCTGACCTGTACCCTTAGGTGGCCTGCACCCTGGTGGCAGCTCTACTCCATCTGTTCTTCATGGCAGCATTTAGCTGGATGCTGGTGGAGGGGCTTCTGCTTTGGAGCAAAGTGGTGACTGTTAACCTGAGCGAGGGTCGCCACATGAAATACTACTACCTGATTGGCTGGGGTAATAGTACTAACATTCTTTTATATTAGAGGCCTATAACATCCTCTTTTATCTCCCAATGGAAGTGAAAATCACAGTAACAAATGAGGCTAGATAGGATCCGAATGCAGAACACATTTTAGCCAATGAAAAATGAGGTTTTTTTTTATTTTTGCAGGTTTACACTGATGGATTTTTTATTTATGATGAAATTAAGGACTCAATTTTATCAAACTAAACTAAGTGAAGTGCACAGCAAATGTACTTTATGCACAATGTGCATATGTTTGTCTAACTGCCACAACTTTGCTCCACCAGGTCTTCCTGTTCTGATTGTTACCATTACTCTGGCTTCGGCTTCAGGGAAATACTCTGCAGATGGCCATTGTTGGCTCAGCGTACAGAATGGAGTCATATGGGGCTTTACAGGCCCAGTCATCTTCATCATCATGGTATCATCAAGCTTCTTTTTCTCTCTCTCTTATTTCAATTCTTCACACGTATACAGTTTCTCTTTTTTGTTTCTGTCTGCACTATTCATTCTCTGTGTAGAGACTAAAACAGTGTAAAGTATTTACACTTTAGACATAATTTTATTAATATTCACTTTTTATCCTTCACCCAACTGCAGCTGTATGCTTGTAAGGGTAGTCTGTCTTGGATTGTATTAAATATAAGATTATATAAAAGATTTAATTTTTTTGTAAAAGTTTTTTAACCTTACTGATGCCCTCAGCTCTGACATCAGGTGTCTTCAGGTCACCCCAGTGTGGTCTGTTGGGATGATTGAGGGCAATAATATCCATATTTAAAAGGAAGAAAATCTGTATTCCAAGGCTTTCATCACTTTATGGGGTGGAGGTAGCTCAGTGGGTAGGATACTTGACTCTGGACCATGAGGTCTTAAGTTCGATTCCTACCTCCAGC
>JBBMFX010000035.1:11901400-11912831 GCA_037832545.1 Rhabdalestes septentrionalis | reverse complement strand
TCTCTCTCTCTCTCTCTCTCTCTCTCTCTCTCTCTCTCTCTCTCTCTCTCTCTCTCTCTCTCTCTCTCTCTGTCTCCATAAAGGCTGTCAAATGCTGATGCCAATTTGCAAGTGAGCAATTCGTTGCTGCATGGAAATGAAATCCAAAATAAACACATACCGTATGTATTATTCATGTGTCTACTCGTTGTAAGTCATTATTTCTTTTGAACGAAAAACCTTAATTGTGGAGTGCTGTTGTTTCTGACTGAACAGAACAAATTCAACAAATGGGCCACAGATCTGCTCCAGTGCAAATTAACTGTAAACAACGAATCAATCCGATGTCTAGTGGATGAGGTTTATTTATTAGCACAGGGGAATCTTGTGAATATTTCATCTGCTGGATTAGCGTGTACACAAGGAGCCAAATGAAGGAAAAAAGGAAAAGCAAAAGTTCACTGATAGTGTTGAGCCCTCTTGGCCCCTTGCCCTTGCTTCATGGCAGGGCTGTCGTTGCTGACAAGAAGGTCTGTTGCCAAAATGGACACTCCCCTCCTGTGTCATGTCCTCCTGGGCCCACTGTGATGCCTCGTCCCTAACAAGTGTTTACCGAGACACGCTGATTCTTATTAATCTGGTTCTTGTCGGCTTTGCAGCGCTGGGAGGGTAGCAGAGGGCCATGGTTTGTGTTAAGAGTTCGGCACCCTAGGTGGGAAATACACAGAAAGCCTGACAGATCCGTGGGCTACTCTCAAGCCCCGCTCTATTACACTGTGCAGATGTGGCCCTCCACTTTGTTGATTTTAGTAATTATCCTCATTAAGTGAAAGCATGTGCCAATCACAGGCCTTTGAATTGGGCCCCGTTTGGGTCGAAAATCACCCTAACGCTGTCTCAGAGTGTGTCAAAACCCGTCTCAACTGAGCTCATTAGCAGATGAAAAAAGCCAAGGCGTGAGGCATGAGATGGTGCATTGAGCAGCAGTGGCGACATTAACTGCGGCTCATTTGGCCGTTGAGTGGGTACAAATTTGATGATTATGAAATGTTAGACTTTTCACCCCTTACAGTTTAATCATATAAAAGTATCTATTGCCCATTTAAATCAACATACATCTAATGCAATATTTTCTCTTTGACTAAATGAGGCCACTATGGCAAGAATGATAGCAAAGAAAAACAAAGTGAAAGCATTTCCAAACGCAAAAGCATGATAAGTGTCTCCAGCTGAAATTATTCCAAGAGGTAAGAGACTATTTTACCACACTGAGGAGGAAGGGAAGAGAGCTTATGTGTGTGTGTGTGAGAGAGAGAGAGAGTGAGAGAGAGAAAGAGTGAAAGAGAGAGAAACAAAGAAACTGGAAAACTAAGATGTATGAAGTCTTCATGTTGATGAGTTACCATTCGTTTTCACTTTGAACTCCTGTGATCCGTAGTCAGCTGTGATTGCATGTGACACTCGCACAGATCAGTGGTTGATAAGGATTGATACTCTTGGTGAGAAGCGTCTTAACTGCATGTGGCACTTTTCGGGCACATGTCATTAACCTCCAACCCACTCATCTTTGGAAAGGGGTGTGGGGGAAACAAATGTCTCCCATGTGTGCATCTTTAGACATTTAGGCTTTTAGTTTAAAAAATCACTGTTAAATTGAATGCCAAAATTGCTGTTCTATTGTCCTTTTACTCTTCAATTAATTAGATTGTAGCATTTGTTTGATTTAGCCACCTGTTTTTCCATAGTGATCCACCAGCATTGTGACCAAAATAAAGGTTCTGACAGGAACAGTTGTAGTGGCACTATGACTGAAGACAGAAAAAAGGGAAAAAACTAAGGTTGAAGTAGGTTTACAATGAAGGGTTAAAATCTAGCCCAAGTAAATAATTTAAATGGGAATGTTTTTTCATTTACTGTCCCATGTTGGTCTGTGCAGATATGTTCAAGAGGCAGTTTAAAAGGCAGCAGATAAGCAATGAAAATGTCAGCAAAGTGATTTTATTGTTTCTACAAGGGACATTAGCCAAGTGATTTGTAATCACTTCTCATTCTAGCTATTAAGAGGTAGTGCAACATGAAGATCTTCTGGTTTGGAGGTTTATATGTATAATACAGCGGAAAAGTCCCTGTAAGCATGGTAATGCCAATCATCGATGTAGAAAATCTAAGCATAATGTGATTCACAGCCTTGAATAACCAAGCATTCACAGTGGCTGAGGATGCTGGATTTAATTGTTAAATATACTTTCTTCATTACTTTATAGTTTTTGTGTAAATAAAGTTTAAATATAAAGGTAAAAAAGAATTTTTATTTTTAGTTGATTGTCTCCTGAATTTTAGTTTCAGTTATGGCCAAGTTTTTTTTATTTTGGTGCTTCACTTATTTTAATTATGTGTCATTAAATCTGAAAATAAACCTACTGTGCTGCTTAAATATAAATATCATTAGTGTTAAAATTGAAGAAAAAAACTTTTATTAAGTTTAATGAATGCTAATGTAACAAGATTTTAACCCAAATAATTTAAATTGTGCAGAAATAAAACATTAATTACGGTAAAAACGCAGGTAAAAAACAATAAAAACGGAGGAAGTTTTTCAAAGCATGTGTGAACAGCAGAATATATCATCCAGAATTTTATGTGAATTATGTGAATTAAATTATATTTCATGAAAGAGATTAGTCTTTTCAAACAAATAATTATGTAACCTTTGATGATGATTTATATTTTACATGTTTATTATGATGGACTATCCTGATTTACAAAAACCTTTCAAAAATTCCAATTACAGTCTCATTTTTGAGATATGAAACACTCTTCCCATATTTGCTGTTTTATTTTTCAAACCATCAAGATGGCTTGTGGCATGTTAAACATCAGTGCTCCTGCTCTTCGTCTGATGAAGCTGACATGCTAACTGAGAGCGAGCCTGAGTTTGGTCAGAGCTCGAGGCCCAGCTGTGCTGTCTTAACTGGCTAAAGCTTCACATTTTTCCCGCTGTCAGTGGAAACTATGTAATTAGAATATGCCTGACACTGGTGGTATAGTCTCATGCGTTTTGACAAGGGGGCACTCAGAAATGTCTGTTGGATACCTAAGTATTTTTAATTAAACAGTTTTTTGGCACACAGGCGTCTCTTTCCTCTGCGAGTTCAAAGAGTGTGGTTTGACCCATGTGCTAAAAGTTTGTATCAATTTTCTGCAGGGATGTTTGACTTGGCCCTCTGAGTACACGATGTGAAATTGTCTTGTTTAAAAGCTGGTTTGTTTACCATTCATTTTCTCCCCCTCTCTCTTGCTTTCCCCCACATATGTGCACCATGAGCTTTTAGGATACAGTTTCCCTGCGGATTCACTATATCCTGGCTTTTATGAGGTTTATTTTACTAACAGAGTCGAACATTGAAAACAAAAGGTCCGTCGAAAAGTTCACAAGTTGTCATTTAATTTGAAAGAATGATGTGTGTCGATCTGATGTGTGTCAGGTTTTTGAACCACATACTGAAAAGTGTTTATAGCGACAAACTTAAAGGATTTTCCTTGAAATCATTTTTTGATCAGTAAAATCATGTGTTATTTTGATGTGCCGAGGGCTAAAGCAAGTGTTCAGTGTTCAGTGTTGGCACTTTGGAGCACTCTTCCTCTAAGCTTTGTACATCCATACATTTTATTCTTGACCTCATTGTGGTTTCTATGAACTTCGCTGAATTTAGATACTGGAATGTGAGCAGGGTGTGAATGGAGCTATTCAGTATTTTTTCGTATGTTTTTTTTTATTCATTTGGGACTAGCTATTGCATTCTTTGCATAAATCTTATTTCTGATTACTCCATTAGATTTAGACAACAAAATTAATTTAACCACACTTTAAATGTAGATGCCAATGGTGTAACTTTGTATCCATATACTGCCTTTATAAATACATTATAAATCGAATGTAGCAATATTTTTATTATTCTATTTTTAATACAAGAGCAAATCAATTTTGTTATCTCTTAATCTTTGATTTTAAATTTTTTATCTTTTTTTAAATATTTACTGTGGGGGAAGGAATTAAAACTCAACAGAATTTTTTCTGATTCCAAATGCAGAATTTCTTGCAATTTACAGTTATATAACAGTTGTTTGTTAGATCCCACTTTAGCCCGCACAAATAATTTCCATTTCCTACTCAGCAAATTGCTCCATGATATCCTTTTCTCACTTCTGAACTGATGAAGACTTTTAACAGTGAGTTTGGCCTTAGAGCTAAGCTGTAGTTATTAAGTGCGCTCTGAAACTGCACAATACTCTTTTGTGCAGTTGTGTAGAAGTCTGAATGTGAACTTAAGTGATATGCGTATTTTTTTTGTGTACAAAGCGATATTAAATGTTAGAGTGACCTTACTTGCGTGAAGGCATATAAATGTGGATATTATTACGGGACTGATTGTTATTTTTGTCAGTGTGTGTCAGATTTGAGCGGAGGGCGATGTATTTCTGTTGTATACACGGTTGCACCCAGTGGTAGAGGGAACATCTGTTTTGCGCTTGTTGTTCCTCTTGGCTGCTTTTCAATTGGATTTCCTCAAGCAGGTCCAAGAGCTGTCACCTCTGCCAGGCTCTGTTAGCTATCACTGCTGGCCCCTATATTAAGTAGGTGTTTCAGGGCTAAGTTAATAACTCTCCCCTCCTCCCCTGACTGCCTCTCTGGTGGTGCTCCTCAGCCCTGTATCCTCTTCTTCTGTCCTCAGGACTGGGTGGCCCATGGATATCCCTTCTTTTCAGTTCTCTCTCACTGTTTTTTTTTTCTCTCCGCCCCAGGCGTGCCATAGTAGTGTGGAACACTGACTGGCTGCACTCTGATTTCTGTTTTGCCCTCTCTCTCTCTCTCTCTCTCTCTCTCTCTCTCTCTCTCTCTCTCCCTCTCTCTCTCTCTCTCTCTCTCTCTCTCTCTCTCTCTCTTTCTCTCACTCTCTCCCCCTTCCTCCTTCCAGTGTCCATTTCTTCTGCCTCTCCAAAATAGTTTGGCCAAGAATGATTATGTTTTGCTATCCAAATGTAAATACGTCCTAACTAAATTAAGCAATAACAGGTCATGCATGTGAATCACATTTACATTAGGTTAGCATTCTGCATCCTCACATAAAAAAAAATTGATGTGGCATGTTTTCTTTCCACAATAATAATTGAACATTTTAAATTTCATTCATAAGGCTGTCATTCATAACTTATGGCTTAGTCAATGAATTTGACATTTGTGGTACTGCGGTGCATCAGTGCAAAATCCCTGAAGTTGACTTTAGTATCTTTCTATAGAAAGCACTGAGTATTTGAAAATGAATTGTACACAAGCTAATTAATTTGATTTGGTGTAGAAAGTGTCAGAAACAGTAGCAGGCCTCTTAAAAAGTGTGAATTCCCCTTTTTTCTTTTTTTTTTTTCTTCTAAGGCGTTTTGGAACCTTTTTGTCTCTTATTACAGTAATTACAGCCACATGTACGAGATTTTCTTGCTCACAGATGGAACATTTTCAGCTCTCTTGACCTTGTAGTGATTGATATATCAAACTTCAGTTTTATGTAAAGAGACGTGTCTCCATGTTTTGTGTGCATAATCTTTAAAAAATTTAAATAAGAACAAATAAGAAAAAACATCTGATATTCCATTAGCGTCGCAGGGGTCCCTTTGTGTTTGTGGAAACAGCACATTAGCCATTCGTATTTGTCGACCTTGGAAATACATTTCAGGATTTTTTTTTCAGTAACAGCGGGTACTGAATTAGCTATGCCATTAGCATTTTATTTATTTACTATATTCAATTATTTGTCTGTTTGTTACCAAGGAGGCACAGCTGTCTAAAGTCAGCCTCTGGATTGTTCCCGGTACTTATATGAAGAATATAACTCTTGAATATAATTGAGATGTAATGGTCCATCGTTTTCATGGTTCATTTTTGTAATTTGAACACATTTATATTTTATAAAAATGTTCTCAATGCAATGTAAAAATCTGGTCATATGCACTGCATTAACAATGTTTTTTGCACCCAATCAGCTAACTACACACTCGCACGCTTCATAGATTAGGTTTATAAACTGGGTTTTTTAAATATTTCCTGTGTATCAGTTGTAGTATGATTATTCAATAAAACCTTCTCTGTTATTTGAGAAGTCAGCTAGTCATTGTAATTGCAATGAACTGTGCGTCATCCAGTTTTTCTCAACGTTGCATTGGTTCCTTTTTTTCCTTTTTTTTTTACCTTTCTTCTTTTGTCTTTTGCATGCACTGAAAAGCAATCTGACATGGTTACACTGGCCTTGTATCTATCATATAAATGTATTTTGTAGTTTACAAATACAGACTACAAAACTGTCCTGTACATCTTTTTCTCTGCTTTATTTCTTACAACTTTTACCTCATTCATCAATGGTCAGGGCACAGGACCACCAGTAAATGGGTCTTATTTGGGTGGTGGAACATTCTTAGCACAGCACTGACATTGGAATTTTTGGGAAACATTAGAGTGCTGTGCATGGGGATGGATCCACCACCCGAATAAAACCTGCTTAATAATAATCCTGCAGGGGTCCTGATCACTAGTGAATGGAATAACAGGGGATAGGAAATGGTGCAAAGAAACAGAAGAGCTACAGACAGTGATTCTAATCTACAAAGTGCACCTACTTGAGTGAAGATACATGGTAACTATACTTCATGAAGTGCACTGTGAAAGTCTCATTTATTATATAAACATAGGTAGCTGTATGTAATAAGAAGTTAAGTCCATCCCTAAACCTAAACTCAAATGTTGTCAGGCAAATGTTTCTGACCTTAAGGTTTTAAATGACATTATAGATTTTGTGAAAAGATTTTAAAATTACATTCCTCTGGCTTTTCTAAAGAAGTCAACATAGTTTTGTACTGAAAATATACAATGACATACACACACACACACACACACACACATACACATACAATTCCTGTAGGAATTTCCAAACAGCTGTTATCCTGATGGAGAGTTAGACGGTCTTGCACTTAGTGATGTTGGGAGTTCTGTGTTTAAAGTTGCCCTCAGTGTAACCCCCACCTTGCCTTCAACTCCTGAGTGAAATCACAATCAAATCACACACATGTGATACTCTTGTGTCATCATCAAAGCTTGGGGCGCTATTTACAAAATTGCAAAATTGGTGCTGCAGAAGGGTGTCTAATCTCGAATGGTCCTCATTTTGTAAGGGTGTTCTTAATGTGTAAATTAAAGTAAAGATACTGTAGGCACTGCTCTTTCCTTTGGTTGCAGGTTATCGAAATCAAACTCACTCCAGTCCAGTGCAAAGAAGCAAATAACCAACATTACGCAGCTTTGATTTTTAGTTATTAATAAGAAATATCAGAGCATTTTTGTGTCTCTGGTGCCTGCTGAAATCTCTCTCCATCCCTCCATTTGGTCAGCTCCATTTGCTCCTGAAGTGATGTCACAAGGCATCATATCCACTCAAGAGACAGAAAGCTGCCCCCTCACTCCACTGCCCCACCGCCCCCCTCACCTAGACACCGTGTCTCTTTAATCATAGTTTTCATTTCAGTACATTGAAATTTCTGTTACCAAGGACAACATCATAAATAAAAGGGGGTTTGTGGGGATTTTTACCTGCTTGCTCTCTCTAACTTTTTGTGCATTAGAGGAGAGTATGAAAGAAATAAAAAGATGAGGTGGTCATCTGTGAAGATTTATTATCATTTATTACTTGGGGGCAGGAGAGGGGAAGTAAGTAAAAGCTTGAAGGCACACATCCATAAAAAGGGACGAGAGACCCCTAAATGAAAAGCAAAGTGAATTTCTGTATCTTGTCGTGCAGTAATGAGGAGCAAGAGCCTTTATTCATTCTTGTGTATGGTGGGTTTACTCTCTTTATTCAGTTGGACAGGACGCACTCACCCCTGATGTATGGGCAACATTTTGAGAAGAATTTGTCTGGGCTTCACACAGTGTATGAACTGATTTTTTGATGATTGAATCACTTGTAAAATGTTTTTAAATTTAATTTTCATTTAGTTTGTAGCATTATTCCGTAGAAGAATATGGACAAAGATAATAATATTACAATTGTATAAAGTGCATGTACATAAAAATGCAATCACATTTAAAATGAATAGAAATATTTAATACAAAGATTATATGAAATATGTTTTTATAAGTTACCTTTCTGATGGTATTGTCACAGACATTTAAAGAGACAGTGAGAAAGCATATTGCTTTTGACTTTTAGGAATACATCCATTAGGTTTTTCTTTCCATTGGGTCGTGTGTGGGCCCCTGATTATTTAAATGAAATGAAGCTCCTGCCTTCGTTACACTTCACTTCAGTCTCAAGGGTGCTTGTATCCAGAGCACAATGTTTACAGAAATCAACTTTTTTTTAACCATACAATTGTTTCCTAATTAATTTTGCTCATAATTAATTTATGCGCTTTGTTTGATGTATAGCAATACTTTGAAAGCACCACTGACAGTCCGTTGCATACTTTTCTATAATTTCTCTGCAGAGTTCAAAAGAAACACTATTTAAACACAAAACACAATGCATTTAAATGTGCTCCATTTTTATGTGTTTGTTTTTAACTGAACATTAATGAATTAATATTTTTAAACAATTCATCATCAATGTTTTGATGCCGCTTATTTTTAACTCAATTATAATCTAATTGCTCATTTTTTTCTAATATGTAAGAGATGTTTTCCCCACTTTGTTCAATACACAACAAAAGATTAATCACAAATAAGACTCATGATCAAAAACATGGTAATTAAATTACAGCACTAAGTAAAAAATTGTAATCTTAATACAAAACAATGGGTTATGCATCGTAAATTAGCACCCGCTCTCTCCTAGGATACATGTAGCAGACAGTCCTTAAAAAGCCAAACAGCAGCCATGCTTAGAAATAAGATAAAGTTGGATTGAATATATATATATATATATATATAGAGAGAGAGACAGAGATAGATAGATAAATAGATAGATAGATAGATAGATAGATAGATAGATAGACAGATAGACAGATAGACAGATAGATAGATAGATAGATAGATAGATAGATAGATAGATAGATAGATAGATAGATAGATGGATATAACATTAATTGGACAAGTGGTTAGTGTCATGCTTTTAATGTGCTCAGACCTAGGCTGTGCTATGTCACCAATGACTCTATATATTGGTAAAAGACAAAAACCCATGTCAAGATTTCAGGAGGATTAAAATAAAAGGTATTCCTGCTAGCACCGTCAGCAGATGCTAGATGTTTCAGCATGTGTCAGAGTCATTGTTTTGGCTTTAAAATCCATGAAAACATCTCTTGCATCCACCACCCTCCACCTGAAGTTGGCAGTTATGTCCTTTCGCCAACTCTCTTAACCTCTGGAATTTATTTCGCAGGAAGTTGAATGAATTCGATAAGACTAACATTCAATAAGCACAACACTGAAAAATAATGAAAAACTGCCACTTTTTTGCCACCATATATGGCCTCTTTGTACACACAAGGGCATCCCATTCATGGTCTTCAGCACTGGCCACTGTTTTCATGGACCATTATTCTGTTTCTACCTCTTCTGCTGATTGTTCCTGATCAGCTGCCCTGTAGCTAGCACTTTCTCTCTTCCTATGTTTGTGTTTCCTACATAGCTCTGGTTGAGTGGGTATTGAACATGGACACTTAAATCAGAACTATGTGAGCTACACAAAGCTTGTGAAAACCTTGGACTGAGCTCCACAATTGGGTAGAATATGAGCAGCAGCAATGGTACTTGTGTGAGAACTTATGACAGATGCCGCAATATAGAAGATTATACATTTCAGTTTACTTAGCAGTACATACACTGGTATACTCTGTTAGTACTAAATATAAACCTTTTCTTGTTGTCTCTATCCCTTTGCTTCCTCCATGAAATGAAGAGGAAAAAAGAAAATAGCCCTAACAACTTCTGTCTCTTTTTTTCTGTTCTCTTTTCTCCTTTTGCAGGGTCTCTTTATCTTCCTGATATATGGCGTGTACAACACGGAGGTAAGTCGGCAGTGTGTCTCAAGGCTGACTGAGTGAGTGAGAGAAATGACAAGTTTCTGATGGCTCCCAACCAATGGGACGTGGGGTAAGCGGTGGGGGGAGGATCGAAGTCAACGTTGTCTTTTTTTTTTTCTTTTTTCACACCAGCGTCCCACTGCCCTTCATGCTTGGGCTAACTTATATGCATCCAGGCCCGCCATTAACCACTGACACGCAGAGTAAAGAGCTAGTCATTCCTCACCCACATTGGCTAATATTTCACTGCCTCTTTAAGTTTTTAAACTCATGGTCCTCCATTTAACATTCTGACATTAGGGCCCTGCTGGGCTGGGGCGTCTTTGCTGGAAGTCCAGGGTGAAAATAGAATATATTCAGGACAGCAGGCAGATAGTTGGGACATGCCACAGAAAATGGTTATTAACATTTAGATGCTCTTCTAGAGGGGGAAAATAATGGTCAGTGATAAAATGTGGATTTAATGGATGAGGGCTGTTTTGAATAAACACTTTTTTTGTAAATTGACCTCTCTAAATTCTAATAAAAACATGAATAAAGTAAATATGGATACACATAGCATATATACAGATCTTATTATGGCTTATCTTCGAAACATACATTTGTATGTACATATGTGCTATACATCAATACATTTAACTGACATTTTGCAATTTGCATTCAGTCCAAGTGAAAGGATCAGTTCTGTTTTGTATAATTTGTATTCAAGCCTTTTCATATGGTTAAAATATTTTTCCCCTATTAAATACATAAAATGTTCATTTCTAAAGACGTTTTTCTTGCTTAATATTAGCATAGCAATCTGCATTTTTAAAAAGGGCTATTATTTGGATGGGCTCTCATGCATAAGGTGTTTATATAGCTTGGAGTGTGTGAGCAAGGTCAGAGCCACCTGGGTACAGACCTCCACCCTTCAGTACCTCCAGCCTGGCACAGTCTGAGCGCCTCAGCCTTTTGTCTTCCTTTGCTCATACCTTTTCACCCTTCATAAAAGAGGTGTGAGGAGGTGGCCCTGAGTCAGAGCCCTGCATTGACATCGCGCAGTCTCGCCGCTGACCCTCTCCGCATTGTAAAATAAATCATCGCTGCATTCTTGCTTAAGTGGCTTTTTTAGTGCTTCGGAATCTATTTTCCAACTCCCAGCTCTCCTTGACCCTGGGGTCTTCACAATTTGTGAGCAACCCATGTTTGCTTTATACGTTTTTCAAAGGAGGTTTTGTAAATATAAAATATAATAATCTTTTCTTTTTTCTTTTCTCCAGCTTGCTCTTGACTTTTTTTTTTCTCTCACCCTTTTTTTCTATTTGTGCGGTTGTGAAGGTGTGACAAGAAACAGTGGTGGTGGGGGGGGGGGGGGGGGGGGGGGGGGGGGGGGGGGGGGGGGGGG
>JBBMFX010000035.1:11871121-11884986 GCA_037832545.1 Rhabdalestes septentrionalis | reverse complement strand
ATATATATATCTCTCGCACCCTCTCTCTCTCTCTCTCTCTCTCTCTCTCTCTCTCTCTCTCTCTCTCTCTCTCACCTGAGATGGGAGATCTTGTTATAGCAGTCAGGATGAGAGGGGGTCAGGGCAGCAAGCCGCCGTGCCTGTTGATGATTGAGGAAAAGAGAAGTAAATTCATTCTGCTCCCGGCACTTTGTCAAGTGCCAGTAGCTTACCGTTGAGAGCCAGTCACCCATCACCGTGTTACGGCCTCAGAGGTCAGTCGTCGCCAATAAATCAGGGAGGGCGTTGCAGCAGACTCGGGCAAAACCGCTGGAGCTATTGCCTGCCCCCCAACCATCTTCCAGTCCACCCCCACCTCATCTCTGCCATATATGAAAAAGAAGCATGGTGAAGTGCAGGCCTGAATGGAAATGGCACAACTTACCACATGTTGCGGCCTCATAAAAGACACAATATCAATATCACTAAAAGACAAAATTAGAGATGCACTTCTGCACTTACTGAGAATAATTGCTAATTATTAACACCTTGTAACCGATACCAGTATTTTGGTTTTGAAATTTAAAACAACTTCAATCTGTAATCTGTTTATGAAGTGCAGTGTACATTAAAAAAACTTATGGAAGGCTCCCGATTTGCACACATGATTGGAGTCTTCAAGTTTGATCCCTGACATTGGTATAGCCATTTGTGGCCTGTAGGCCAAAAGAGCACAGTTGGCCTCAATCTCTTTAGGGAGGGTAGGGTGGTCTCTTTCAGCCCTATAAACTTGTATAATGCTGCTGTAACAGGATTGTCCAATTATGTTGCATTAGTGATGGTTTGCATTAGAAAGCTCTGGTAGTATTGTGTGTCTGGGTTCAAAAATGCAAAATTGATCAGTTTTAAGAGTGCTATTTTTATAGCAGTAGAATTTCCACTGTTTGACAAATCGAGACTTTGATCCTCCATGTATGGGCTGTGATATTATCCATGAATGGGACCAGTAAACACATGGGTCAGTCACCTATGCTGTTCAGATTTGAGTGTGCATTACCCAAAAACAAGGTACCAAATTATCACCTGTCATTATTAATTTGTAATTTCACTATCTGACTTATAATACATCACCTGCTAATGTATTATTCACCCTTAGTAAAAAGTGTCATTATCTTTTTGCCATTTTTCATTGATTGCTTCTCTTGTTTATCCAAATGAGGGGCAATTAAGTAGCCTGGTTGTACAAGAAGTACCTAGTTCTCTTTTAACAAAGCCCTGGCCTCATAAGTGACAATAGTTTTGATTAGTCTTGATGAACCTCCTTAGAGTATTAATTAAAAAAGCAGCAGATGTGCAGGTTGGGGAAAATCATTAAAAAGAGGCCCAATATGCGGACATGTCTTGCTTTCCCAGCATGCAACATACATGCATGGTAAATAGGACACCTGAGAGAGAACAACCTTACAATTTTTGTCTTAGGGAGATTAAACAAAAGGAAAAAACGCAGCAAACCATGCAAACAATCACAAGGGAGCAGGCCATTTTCCATATGTGCCAGCCACTCTGTTTGTGTATGTATATAAAAAAAGTTTTTTTCACTAAATGCCTTCTTTTTTCTAATTCCTGAGCAGTGAAGAGGTCTAGGACTGTGACTGTGTTAGTTTTTCCTGCTAAAGCTCAGAGGATCTTTTTGCTTTCTGGAATGGTTTTGCAGCTGCCATTGCATTTTTGAACATTTTCTAAAGAGACAGGTTTCCCGTTGCCATTGGCAAAGAAGCCTCCAAAGCAAACAGCAAACGAACGTCAGCTGAAAGGTCTCTTGTTTTTATAATGGTTGATTGCTGTTAAAAAATGATCAATATCTCGTGTGGCCATGTGCTAACATTTTGCTAGGGAAGGAGGTGAGAGGGGTAAGAAAGAGGATCTGGTGCTTGAGCTGCTGCTTTCAATATTCTCCTCTATTAGACTGTGATTATCCTGCAGGGCCTGGCTTGTCTCAGTGCGGGAATGAAAGAGGGCAGGCCAAGACAACGCAGCTCAATATTTCCCAAAAGTAAAAACTTCCTGACCTGTCTTTTTGCTTTTTTTCTGTTAATTTGAATTGAAATTCTGTTTAATTTACCTTTATTTGCCCTCATTCATGCAAGGTCAACCGTACCCACATCAACAGAAAATGCAAAGTACAGCAGAGTAGGTATAAGCATTGTAGACAAACACAGATGGACAAAAACAATATGACCACTTGTTATTTGTCTCATTATAACTAGTCATGTAATATTCTTTACTCCAAGTGTTTATGTAATATCTTCCATGTCTGGTTAACAGTCAATTCCCGTTGTCTTTATCTTATTGGATACAATAGAAATGAGCAGGCGTTCAGACCTGAGGGCCAAATCGTTATGGAGAATTTCTTAAAATTGCAAGGCTTGCGGAGTGCTGACGGCAGAAGTGGTGATGACCTCCTGACAGTGATCTGAGGAGGGAGAAACCACGAACCGGTGACAGGGTGATGAGTGCAACAAAGGCTCATCTCATCTAGTCCAAAGAGACAGAAGACTGAATTTTTTATATTGGTTACAGGAGGAATGTGTCACAATACACAATGCATCATACTCTGCTGACTGTGGAGCTGCATAGCCACAGGCTGGTCAGACAGTGGCTACACTGGGCACAAAGCATTGGAACTGGTCTTTCAAAGAATAGAAACAGCTCATATGGCCCAATTAGTTTAGTTCCAAGTATGTGTACACCATTTAACTGGGGTGATGGCAACACGATGCACCATGGGAAGAGGATTATGGGCAAGATTACAAATCGCAATCCAATCAAGCACCTGTGCAATGTACTAAAACAGCAAGACATATCTGCTGTTACAAGATGCCTACAATAGTTTTGCTGTCACAAGATCCAGGTGTTCTTAGATAAAAATGGCTGCCTCAAGTCATCAAACAGCATACTGACAACTGGTCTGTCCACCAGAACATGCTATATTTCACAGTCAACTTCTTTAACTAAAAGAAATTAAGAGCAACGTCCTGAAATAGGGCATTTTTATTATTTTTCACTTCGAACATCAGCTGTTGCTCAGCTGGTCCAGAGCAAACATATTAGATTCTTCTGCATTTTTTTTTCGTTAAATAGATGTATTTAAACTTGTTTTAGGACAGACATTTAAAAAAATTAACTTGAAACTTCTTTTTAAATGCATTTCTCTTTCAGTTTTCACATAGCATAGTTTTTGCTTTATGTTTGACATTTTAATATTTATTTTAGGGGTTGCAAAATAATGACTGCTACATGAACCAAAGTGCAATAACATTTGGTTTGCAAACACCTTAAACAAATAATGAGCTTTTTAACAGCAGTTTTCCCTAAGATAGTTACATGGATGCAGTTCAATTATTTATTTTAAATGTCAACATATAACCAAACCAAATATAAAACCAAAGCTGTTTGCTACTACAGGGCATTTGCGTTTTATCTAGTTTATTGCAGAAAAACATTTTACCTTCAGAGTGCAGAGCATTATAGCAGCTACAAACGGGAAGCAAATCCATATGAAAGTCTATGTATCTTAAAGAAGTGTCATTCCATGCCTGTTGGTGTAATGATTCCACTACTTTTGTCCACTAATATCTATGTTGACTTGTGGGCATTTGTATGGTCCATCATAAGAATATACAAGTTTTTAGACATAAGTTTCTTCTGAAATCAAGAATATCATGAAGGATATGTCCTCTTTTTTCTGCTGTACACTTCTGGAAAGACTTTACACTATAGTTAGAACATTGCTGTGGGGATTTGATCATATTCAGCCACAACAGTAGGTACTGATGTTGGATGAATTGTTCTGGAACATGGGGGGCGGAATCTTTATAGCAGCTGCAAAGGACCAATTCCATCTGAAAGTCTATTTATCAGAATGCAGACTATGAATGAATATAATATGAACAAAAGTAATGAGACACCATACCATTACAACATCAGGGACTTTAATAACACTGCATTCTAATACATAGGCTTTCATATGGAATTGGTCCGCCTTAGCAGCTGCTTTAATGGTTCCACCCAGTGTTCTGGAACTATTCATATAATATGATAATAAGTAATGGGACAACAATGTTGATACCACAGTAAATGTAGCAGTTTCTTTTCGGCAATCAGGGTACACATTTAAAACGACACAAATGTTTTCTTCTTCAGTAAACTTCGACTCTAAATATGGCCATGGATGCGGTCATCAGAGATGTTCACAAGTCATTTTTACCAAGTCCAAGTCAAGTCTCAAGTCATTTTTCCCAAGTCCAAGTCAAGTCTCAAGTCTTTTTTCCCAAGTCCAAGTCTACAGGGTGACATTTGTAAAAACAGTTTAACAAGTTTAGAAGGGTCATTTTTTCATGAATTAGCGCAATTTTCACACAAGTTTCACACATTGAGTTAAACGTGTTTAAAAAAAATAAATCAAAATGTTGCACTTTTACAAACAGCAACCCTAAATGTGGGATTTTTGAGGTCTAAATGTTTAAAACATATACTAATTGGCCATGCCCTGTAATTACAGTTGGCTGTTACTTACTAGGGGGCTGGACTTTGTGCTGCGATATCCCCTCACCAACATGGAGGATTTGCCTTAAATTATCTTAAACCTAAATGTAAAATATGAAAAATACACCTCACACTCTAAATATGAAAATTCACAGTTAGATAGGGTTCGGTGACACCTTTCCATTATTTTGTGAAAAATAATAGCTCCCCAGTGGTCCCCCGGTGAGCCGAAAAACCCTGCAGTGTGTCATTGGAGCAGCTGAATAGAACTCAGTTCTTAAACAAACAGGCATATAAATGAGATGTGAGGGTGAAAAACCTTTTCAAGTTTAACATTGGTCATTTATTAGATTAAACTTTACTCAAACATACTGATATATCTTGTTTACAAAAGTGGTTCACTAAAGAACAGTCACCTAAAAGGTCCTTTGGGGAAACCAGAGAAGTTCTGTGGCTTCAAGCAAAGATCCCTTTCTGTGAGTTAATACAATATAAAATGAATTGTTAGAAAGGAAAATGTTCCATTCTTATATGTACTGATTTCAACCTTGTCTAAAATGAATAAAATATGTTTAACAAAAAGACTTAACCATAAATTCTACACTCATGAAACTGGATCAGCATGTGTGTATGTACTTGAGAGATTTTGTTTACAATACAAATGGGAGTCGTCAGAACCTCCCTGATGATCCACCAGCTGAAACCAAGCTGCTGCAGAAAATGCTCTAATGAAAGTCACACTATAATCCTCACCTCATCCACCCACTGATCTTATTCAGAGCTCATAAAGTCATTGTTCTGTTCAGTCCATCTGAGTCTTGTTGTTCTTTCAACAAGAAGCCAAACGAACAGACAGAGCACCAAATTTCAAAGAAGCCAGCACTTATGAACCTGATAATTGAAGAGCAATTTTCTCCCGGCTTGCAGACGGATATTCCTTTCTTAGGTATTGGTGGAGATCCCTGCCTAGGATTGAAACCCATGACCTCCCAGAAGCATCGCTCTTTTCACTGAGCCAAAGGAATTTTTGGATATGTCACTTTCAAATGAAATATGATATACAAGCCATAAAAGCCAGATTAGACCCACAACCTACTGTTTATAAGACCACGGCAACCTTACACATTTTTTATGATATTTTGTGAATTTGATATTTGGATTCAGGTCAGGTGATTGACTTGGCCATTGCATAACATTCCACTTCTTTGCCTCGAAAAACTCTTTGGTTGCTTTTGCTGTAGGTCATTGTCCATCTGTGCTTATGTAGTGCCGTCCAATGAGTTCTGAAGCATTTGGCCGTATATGAGAAGATAATGTTGCCAGAAACACTTTAGATTTCATCCTACTGCTTTTGTCAGCAGTCACATCATCAATAAATATGTGAAATAAGTGAAACCAGTTCCATTGGCAGCCATACATGCCCACGCCATGACACTACCACCACCATGCTTCACTGATGAGTTGGTATGGTTTGGATCATGAGCATTTCCCTTTATTATCCATACACTTCTCTTCCCATCACCCTGGTATAAGTTGAAATGTGTCTCATCTGTCCATAAGATGTTGTTCCAGAACTGTAAAGGCTTTTTTAGATATTTTTTGGCAAACTCTAATCTGGCTTTTCTGTTTTTGAGGCTCACCAATGCTTTACATCTTGTGGTGAACCCTCTATATTCAATCTGGTGAAGTCTTCTCTGGATTGTTCACTGTTGACAGTGAAAGGATTATATTTATATTGATTGGTAGAGCGGGGAGTCAGAAACAAGTGATTTTTTTTGGCAGAATCACCTCAGTCTAAAGTCTGTCTCATATGGGCACACACACGCACATATACGCCTAGTTGAGAGGCCTGCCACTTCAGACTGATTGACTCCTTGAATGCACTGACCTTTTCACTCTGGACGCCACCTCCCCCTTCCAACTCATCCCTTCTTCTCTGCTCATGTAGATTAGACAGAGAGGGATGAAGATATTCCTGATGGGGGGCCATTTCATGGCGACACACTAAATGGGTTCTGGCTACCTCAGGCCTTTCTGCTCTAGGGAAGATTAATCCTGACACAGGGCACTTTCAGACCATGACAGTTGTCGAAGAATCCAGGACTTGACTTTGTGTGTGTGTGTATGTGTGTGTGTGTGTGTGTGTGTGTGTGTGTGTGCGTGTGTGTGGGTGTGTGTTTGAGTGTGTGTGTGTGTGAGTGTGTGTGTGTGTGTGTGTGTGTGTGAGAGAGAGAGAGAGAGAGAGAGAGAGAGTTTACTTTATAGAAAGCAAATATTACAGCATGATGAACTGTTTTCCCTGTCTGATATTACCTGTGTGTCCTTACAAAGCAGTAAGGAAATTCAGTTCCAGCACTGTTTGTGGTATAAAAAGCACTGATGCAACATGATACCTTTCTCTGATATTGCATTGATTTTGGATTGTTAATCAATTGTTACAATGATAAAAAATGTACACTTGACACTTTAAATTGAATTACACCATGAATATTCTCCAAAGAATCATAGCTAAATTATATTGCTTGTTAGGGCTGGTTTGATGCTGTGCTGTGGCTTTGCTCTCTTCTGTATTTTAAGAAGTTTCATGTTCATGCCTGTTTATGTAGCATCCTTTAAATACAGAAATAAACCACAAGCAACTTTTCCCATTGCTACAGAGAGAGAGATTTATTTTGTATGGCACCATTCCCAGAACTTGGCAAGAAAGAGACTGATTATTTACCCAGCACTTAATGTTCACTTATCTTTTAGCTTTGCAATTTCAAAAATCGTATTTGAGATGCAACGACATGAATGATTGATGTTCTTTTTTTGAAAAATCATAAGGATGTGTATAAGATTGCAAAGTTGAATCCAACTGTCAATTATAAATAGGCCTTAGTAAATTCCAAGCCATGATGGGCATGGCAAGTTATTTCCATAACAGACCAAAGCCCTGTTTGGTTCAAGAATGCGTTTTATGCAGAAATTATCCCCTGTTCTACATTGTTAAAAATGTGTGATATTTTTTGAATGGTTGGCAGATTTTCAATACACCAAGAAATTCCTGGAATTTGTGGAATACGCTATTTGTTTTGATGATCTAGAACACAGCAACTGCACAAAAAAGGGAATGTAAAAGATTCAAGAATCCAATCAAATGCTGCTTCCTTTCAGGTGTCCATGCAGCAGTGAACTAAACATTGTGACCATGTAATTGGTGTGAGTCTATACCAGCACACAAGAATAAAACAGAATATATCCAACAAAAGTTTCAAGGCTAGCCTGATAACTGTGAAACTGGAATGAGCAGTGGGCAAGAATTTTATTCAGTTAATAGAGAAGCGCTGAAGCCTAATGCCTAATGTAACAATACACACATGTAGGCACGCATCTCACGTCCAAATCACCTGCTGTATACATTCCAGAGAAATGCTTTATGCATTGAATTGCATTAGATACAGTATATGTAACTCAGAAATCTGCTACAAATTTAAGACTAATCCTTCTTTTATCTCTCACATAATATTGTGTTGCAGTATAATATAATATAACTTGCAAGAAAAAACTGGATCTGATTGATTAATGATTGCCTGGCAGTGTTTTTTATCAAAATGAGCTACATATGTACATTTGATGTCATGAGTTATCTGAACACCCACAGAAACTTGTCTGGAACGTGAGATACCCGTGGTCAGAATTTTAATGAACCACAAATTCCATATAGTTTGTTAAAGGCTTATTTTGCATAGTGTAGCCTTCTGTAAATGTAGTTTAGCATTGCTTTTTCATGGTTCAGCCTTTTTTCGCTATCGTCCTGACCAATAATGCACAATTTTGGACAATTTGGATTGAACGTCATTTGTGGGTTATGAATCATACTTGAATTTACTCTGAATATGGGATATTAGATTCTGTGCTTTATCGTTGTTATTTTTAACCATTGTTTCTAATATTGATACTGAAATGCACACCATTTCCAGTTTCTGTGTAGGACACATTTTTAAAACTGTTTCATTGCAACATATTTGAAACATGCTTGTTGTCAATGACGTCTGTATTTTTCACCCATCAGACTGTTTTACTGATGCATTTGACCTTCTGATATTCCACAGGACAACTTTCCCTCACTTGTGTTAGTGGCAACCAAGAGAAAGTTGCCAGCTGTCCGGCCAGTTGCATTCACATGACTGAACAGGTAAGCCCTCATTTCACTGGTTAAATCAAGCCAAAGTTTCTTCATGAACTTAAATCTGTAGTTGCATTGAGCCATTGATATATACTTTATATTGATATATCTGGTTAAATGTCTATGCAAGCAATACAGATGATTTCCCAGCGTGTCTGTATTTTTGACAAGTATGCATATGGTCAGAGTCACATGGTTTGAAAGGAAAGTGAACGTCAAAGGCAGTTGCCCTCTGGTGGCCATCAGCATATAAGAACCATGGTATTTGCTGATTGTTCCCCCAAACAGTTCAACTCAGCAACCACACTTTAAACTAAACAATACTGATTTAATTACACCAGACCCATCTCTTAACAGTGTTTTGTTCTTTTTTTGTTGATCCCCATGTGCTTGCTGAGATGTTGAGTTTTGAGCATTAGTGGAGACAGAAGTGTAATACCTAAGTATATAAAGTTTAGTTCAGTGGAGGTTTTTAAATGGAAATTGACAGATTCACAGAGGTGTGAATCAATGTTCTGGTGATCTATGTGATTTGTGCCTCATGCCACAAAGTGACAGATCCTCACCGAACTGTTGATCATTATCAGATGCACTGAACTCCTGCAAAACAATATGCAGGCCCTGCAATGTTTGGTGTTTTCATCTTTTCAAATTGTTCCAATGTTGAAATCTCCACATATTGATCCCATTTGACAACAAGAGATTCAAAACCCTTCTGTGTCCCTTTTTCCCCTCAAATGTAGATGCAGAGATTATAAAACAGTCATTCAGTCTTATTAGGAATACAGGAAAACTGGGTAATGAGACATTTTAACACAAAACATCTTTGTTAAACTAATGACAACCTTTAGACCTACCTTCAGCTTGTTCTAGCACAAAACCACTATCACAGCATATTAATTAAAACTGAATTGGATAACTTCAAAACTGGACCTTGTCACCTTAGAAGTACTCTGAAAAGAGAGAGAGGGACAGACTACTGTGCTGTAACTTGAAGTCAACTCTCATAATCCCCATACCAGGTGACCTCAAAATCATAGTCTAACAGAGACTTTGAGCTTGTAGGGTTCTCTGTGGACTTCCACCAGTGAGCCAGTGTGTCAGTCACTGAGGGAGTTGCAGGGCTTCCTGTTTTGGCAGTGTGCGGTTACACATCCTGGCAAGGGACCTGCTGTCAGCCACAGGACCTCTGGCTGGCTGGCTGACTGTCTCCCACTCACACACACACACACGTACACACACACACACGTACACACACACACACACACTCTCAGTCTCCCCCACAGGGATCTCCTGACTCGCTGGCTTGTTACTCACCAGCGGAGGTGCTGTACTAATTCCTGTTCTATTTCACACCTGCACTGTGCTGTCAGACCTGGCTGCCCTGCCGCACGAGAGGTCCGCCATCCCATTCAAATGAGGACAAGAGAGAAAGATACCAGAAAGTCTCTCGACAATAGTAAAACTGGAACTGATCAGAATGTGTTTTTTTCACTTAAATGTATAGTTTATGGCTGGTTATTGCAGTGCTATAACATGAAGTCTTCTGTGAGCCTTTCATCACCACAGTGTAGGTTAGTACCAATATATAGCCTGACATTTAGCCCATTAAATATCTGGCCCAACTAATATTTTAGCCACTGTAAATTTTCAGTAAGAAATAGCTATTTCAATTTTCAACTAAAAGAGAAAAAAAAGGCAAGAATTTATGTCAGAATAAAATAAAAAGTAAATAGGCATACAAGTAGGAGTAAAAAACATAAGAAAATTAATGTACAAATAATTACATTGGTAATGACAACAAATATGGTAATAATAAATAAAGTGATTAAATCAAGTGTTTCGTTCTCTTCTTTCCCTGTGCAGCCGGGTTCCGAACTTTAAAGCTATCAGTGGAAATGATTACTCTGCAAATCCATCTCAGGGTTTGTATGAGGGTCATCAGACCAGTGACGGGTAATCAGTGTCCTTCAAAGTACTGAAACAAACAAACAAAAAAATCACTTCATTTAATATAGCCATTTCAAAAATAGCAGCACAGAGCAAAACAACAGAAGCGAAAGTCATTTCAGGCATATAAGTGCCATTTGTGAATAGAATTCATAGCGTTGTATAAACAAATGTTCTCTGCTGTTGAGAATATATGATTTTTTGGCACATACCATAAGGTATGTAAACTATTTTTATGTTGCCTCTGGACCATAAGGTCATGGGTTTGAGTCCTACCTTCAACACAACCACTGGGTCCCTGAGCAAGACCTTTAACCCCAAGTTGCTCCAGGGAGTCTGTCCCCTGTAGTTAGGGAATGGAAGTCGCTTTGGATAAAGGTGTCTGCTAAATGCCGTTAATGTTAAGTTACTTATTTTTTGGAAAAAAATATTAGCCATTTTTATTTAATGTCACTAAAATGTAACCCATCAAATAATTTGACAGATATTTGGGCAATGATGTATTGGGTGATTAGGTACAATTTTTCCATTCTGTGAGAAATTCTCACACAGTCTCCTGAAAATAACCTTTACAAAAATATCACAGAGCAAACAGCAAATAGTTCAAAACCCAAGTGCTGTTAAACTCCCTTTTCCCAGCCACTTTGAAGTGCTACCCATGTGTTGCTATTGTCCCATATTAAACAATTATCATTGAATCGTGGCCATGTTGTCTTTTGTTCTGGAGATGCGGCTGTCTGTCTGAGGCCTAGTCGTTAATGTGCCATAGCAGCGGCTCACATCCTCGTTAGACACGGCTGCTGATGTTATTTCCTGCGGCTGGGGGGCACTGCCGGCAGGACACTTGCTCCTACTAATCTTTCAGCGAGGAGAGGAAGAGAGTGGTGCAGTGGTTGCTTATGTCACGCTGTCCCAGCCACCTGAGTCCCTGTGACTAAGACCACAGCAGGAAGACCACCAGCACTGGCCTGAATGCGAGCCTCCAATTCTTTACACTGACTCTCATAACTACACAATTTTCATATTAGTTTACATATTATTGCAAGTCATTTATAGTCTTAAGAAACATAGAATGTGCCTAGACTGTGGATTCAAACAGTAAACAGCAAGCATACTCCACATTAATTTAATATATTATTAAAAGTTATATACAATACTTTAACAAGTAAAATACTAATATGTAAGTAATAAGTAGTTACAACAGTGAAGAATTGATTGCAGTTTGCAGTTTAATGTGTTTAGGAGACTTTAGGAGTAAACTCCTCAACACTTTTGAACTCTTTTGAGTTCTTTATCTATCTTAGTACATTATCAGGAAGGCTAAACCCATATAAAGTTGTGTAGGTCACTGTGCCCTCAGTGCCTGTGTGTTTTTATGAATGGGTGTGAAATACGTGGGAGATAACAAACCAAACCAGGAGACACTCATCCTGGTGTCACCAGCATGGAGACAAAATGTTAATTAATCATCAGAGCGGAATCCCACACAGAGACGGTCATCTCCTCAGGCCCCGCCCCCTCACCCCTGCACCACTGGAATATGGGTGTATTTCTGATGGACATTTCCGCTCATGGCGTGGGTGGATTGGAGAGTGACACCCACTTCCACTCCCACTAGAGAGGAAGTTCCTATCAGAACACAACAGGAAAAGAAAAAAGGAAAACAAGCTGACATCTTTTCACTCATGAAATCACTTCCTACAGGCCCTGTGTTGACCCCAAGCCTCGAGTTTAAAGGCAGGTGACCCTTGACATATCTAGAATGGATCAGTGGGTTGTACAATGTAAATCTCCTGTAATTTGTTTACAGACAAAGGATTGCGATTAAATAAAAAATAGATATAGAAAACACTCATTTGTTTTCGCAAATGCCATTTGACTAATTTTGGTGTTTGGTTGACTAAGTTTGTTTTGATTCTTGTATTAAATAATTAGTATTATCAATAACTACTTTTTATCTTCTTAATATAATCATTTGAGGTTTTGTAACAAATTCATATTTATTTAATTCAAAAAATTGATACCGTTCCAGGTCATTATTATGGTGATACAAACCCTCTGAAAGTCTTTGCTGGCTCTAAACGGTGCATTGCATAATGTTATTACAAGAAATGATTGTGAATGTTTTCTGATGCCTCAGTCATTATTTTATGATTGTTTGTTAGAATTAAAAGGTTTTAGCTATTTTGTAGCCAGGATACATTGTTCTCCATTCTAATGAACCATTTATTCCCTAAACTATTAACATAAACAGCAAAAAGGCAGTAACGTCTGATTCCAACTTATCATAACAAAGAAACCATGAAAAATTACATAGGAACCATTAATATTTACAACCTATTAAATAAAAAGTATACTTCCTGTAACAAAATGTTCTGTTATAATGTGTAAACCTGTATATCAGATGCTGGGTGATATATTGTAAGACACCGGCATAAATTACTCTAACCTTTGTTTTATGCATTTCTCAGTGGGATTCACCGAACAAATTCAGAATCTGCTCATCACACTTGAATGGAGTCATAATGAGCAAATGCAGAGGCTTTCAACAGACAATGCTGGTGAAAAGAACATCACAGTTTGTCCTTTATCCTTTGAAAACATCTCTGCCGTATGTCAATTATCAGTGTCCATTTGAGAAATTGATCTGTGTCCTCTATATTCAGCAGTTTGCAACAGTCTGGGAAAAAAAGGGAAAAAAAGAAAAATAAAGAACACTTCCTTCCATCCTGCAAGCATTTTCCTGTTTACCTCACATTGCAGGTCAGGAGCTTGAGATAAAGCCATTAGAATTGTAGTGCACCAGCCTGAACATGAACTTCATTTGCTGTGTGTACCACTTGTCCACAGAGATGAAGATGGGTTCAAAAGATTCTCGCAGCTTAAAACATTTGTTATAGACCTTAATGCGGTTCATTGAAGAAGTGAAATCAAAATCCGAAAAAGATCTAAAAAGACCTGATACACCCCCCACACTTGACTAACATGGTCAGATAGATGTTGGAGTAGATTAATGTTTTATTGAAAGCCTGTGTAGATAAGGAGTAGTGCTGTTGGTTTGCAGTGGTGAGAGGCTAGCAGGGGTTTGTGGTGGTCTCCTGGTGAAGTCATTAGAGCACCATACTGGAACAGTGATGAGACAGTAGTTGCTTTCTCTCTCTCTCTCTCTCTCTCTCTCTCTCTCTCTCTCTCTCTCTCTCTCTCTCTCTCTCTCTCTCTCTCT
>JBBMFX010000035.1:11855203-11871021 GCA_037832545.1 Rhabdalestes septentrionalis | reverse complement strand
TCTCTCTCTTTCTCTCTCTCTCTCTCTCTCTCTCTCTCTCTCTCTGCTCCCCTGCCATGCGTGTTCATTATTCATTAGCACCAAATTTCAGCCTGACATTTATATCAGAGGAAACTTGTGCGTACTGAAGTCCTTACATGCATTAGAAGAAAAAACCCTTAAATTCAAAGATGAGAGGCTTTAATTTGCACTATTTTATGCATATTGTAAGTAGGTTTATCATATATGCATGCAGCTATTTGACTTTCTAAAGCTCCTTTTAAGATGACATGCCACCATTGTCATGAAAAATGACAAAAGTTAGAAAAGTATCCCAATTTTTGTTTTTTGAGAAGTTTTTTTTAAGCTTTTCCCTGCTTTAACAAACCTACTTCATTTCATTGAGGAGTAATCAAAAAGCTAACTACTTGTGAGTATTTGGGAGAGGGGAAAACAACTAAACTTGAAGAGTATGGTCCTCTAGGACCAAGATATGGAACAAATAGTCATAGAGACAACTGCTTGTATCACATAAAGGCAATTATAGAAAACTGTGCAACAACTGTAAAGTAACTGCATAGTGTAAAGTCATCCCATTATACTATTCTTATGTTCTGTTAAACTCTTTGTGTGTTTATTCATGTATCAGTATCACAATCTTTAACTGATTTTAATATTCATAGCATTTTCCTGAACAGATCTCTTGATGTTTTTATTTTGGTTCCCTCAATTTTTGGTTCTATCACTTGCTTTTGTTAATTCCTTTGATCCTTTTTCAGATTTTTGGATAAATTACAGCTAATGCACTGTCAGTGTATCTAGCGCTTACTACACTCAGCCTAACCATGTGGATTGTGTCACAGGAATATGCAAATACCCTAATGACAACATTTACAAAATGGTTCATCATCTCACATTATAGTACAGTCATATTTTAGTTGTTTGGTAGTTGTATTTCTCTACATACAAAATGAAAAAAAATTGGTTGACAGCATTTTACTTGTTAATTACTAATCATTTTCTGAAGGATATCATTAAAAATGTTGTTCTCATATAGTTTAGATTTGGAGTAAAATGAGCTGAAGGTGTTTTTTAATAACAGTACTTTGCAAAAAGAAACATTGGATTAAATCTTTCTCTGCATTATAAACATTTTGATTCTGGTATCTACCGAAGGCTAAATGTTCAAGATTGGTCATTTAGCATGTATATTCAGCTTGATCGCAGCTACACAAGTGGCGCAACTACTGCAGTGTATGCGCTGTTGCTGGGAGATGCCGAATTTAATCCCCAGCCAGTTGTGCCCAAGAGAGCATAATTGGTCTCACTCTGTCTGGGTGGGTTGAATGGCATAGCAGTGGCTATTTGCTCAGACCTTGAAAATTGTGCGTGTGTATGGTCGGGATTTGATGATTGCTTTTTCCTATCAATGTGTTGGACGCTGGAGTGGATTGTAGTTGTTGGTAATAGCAGTTCCACAGCAGCACCTGGTTTGAAGGATTCACACAGAGGATCTCCACAGCTCATCTGTGGAAGAGTATTGATCTTATTTTGCTGCTTCAGCTGTAGACCTCTGCCCCCACTTCTTCCATGTGTTGCATTCACTGATCAGTACATCCTCTGCTGGAGTGTTAAGCTTCAGCACGGTGAAAGTGCATAACTGGATCAAAATCAGGACTGGTTTCTCTCTATAGCAATACACCAACCTGACATAATTCTGTTTGATGATTTACCACACACACCTCTGAAAAAAGGTCTGGACTAATGAACTACATGGTATGTTAGTGTGCCAGGTCTGTTGACATCATCCCGCCACAGGTTTAAATTACAAGTATGAGAAATGGAAAAATCTCAGTCTTAGTGCAAAGCCAAGGTAGGAAACCTCTGAAAACCCACCACTGAAAAAAAAAAAACACTGAAAGATTGCACTGCATTCCACCAGTGGTATGCTTAATCTGTGTTTGAATATGTGAACCTTTTCGAAACATACACACTGTGGTTCATAGAAAAACATTTATGCCTAATACATAGATGATTAAAAAAAAAGATTTGAACAGATAATAATAATGTTATCTCTGTTATGCCAGTTGGTCATTGATTGAGCAAAAAATTGTGCAACACACTTAATTGACTCTTTGGATTTTGCTTTTGGTTTTGGTAGAGCCTCAGTAGTCACAGGAATTACTTAAATTCATTCATACCCTTGGGTCTTTTTAAAGTGAGATGATTTAAAAATCATACAGTATTTGTGTCACTTTTTTATCATGCTGTGAGGCTATGCATAGCTAAAATCAGAAATATGAAACATTATAAAACCTTGGTCATGCATTTTATAGCTGTCTAAGCCTTGTACTTTTTGTGTAAAACAATCTTTAGTCACAACATATGTCTTGTTTGTTTGTATACTTTTCAAAAAAGTGTTGAAGGGTTTGTGAATATTGGGTACACTTAAACACATGTTATGAGCTGCCCTACAACTCTTTTTAGTTTTGGGGCAAATTAGTTTATTGCTGTTAAACACATATCCATTTGTAGAGCCAGTGGAGAAATGGACAGGTCTGACACAGGTCAACAACATCTTGACAGGTTCAGCCTGTCCATTCTGTAGGTGACAAGATCCAGCCTGGTTCTCCTCTGCCTGCTGGAACAGATGCAAGTCCCAGGAGCTCCTTCTACATTCTCTTTGATGGTCCGGGACTCCGGCCCGTGTGATGTGGTTCTTTTTTTTTGTTGAGCGTGTCATGTTCATTTGGCACGCACAGGCCTCTCTGATATCCAGTGGCTTCTGTCGGGAAGCCACCACTGTGGTGGAACCGCACGGTCTCAGAGGAGCTGCTGGCAGACTAAATAACCGCTTATTTGCCATTTCCTATCTGCTGTTTATGAACAGCTGTTTATCAAAGAAAGAGAGGGAGAGAGCATGTGTTAGAGAGAGGGAAAGAGCCAAAGGTTTTTCGGAACTCTTTTTGTAAAGGGTGCTGGGGAGGGGGTATAAGGGACTTGGTTGTTCTTCTCATCTCCTGCTGGCTTCTGGGCCTTTCAAGCTGTGTTTTCCCCCTTGAGGAATCTTTAAATTGTTTTTTTTTTCCTGTCATTGTTCTCTTTTAGGAAGTAGATGTAAACAATTATCTGGATGATTTAGGCTGAATTCATAAGTTTAAGGTAATGAAGAATATGTGGATAAAGATGTGTTACGTTGTGAATCGGTGTATCAGAAATAAGACCTGCAATCTAAATTAACATCCTCATTAACCTTGAGGGAGAGAAATCTTGCATACTGCGCTTAAAAACCTAGATTTTTTTGGAATATCATCTAGCATTCCAGTCATCCCGCAGTAAATGCAACTGCATTTAAAAAGCTGTGGTAGTTAAATGTAAATGAGTCCTTTGTATGACAAATTGTTCACCTTTTTAACCTTCTTATTTGTGGACTACTCTTCCATTCAGAGCTTTGATATATTTGTTTATGTGACCTGTGAGGGGCATCATTACAAAGGATGACATTTGGGACCTTTATTTTTAGTGGACTTAGCCTCCACTAATAATCAGCTTGCCTTTTTTGATTCAATGCTGTCTCTAAATGAACTTGTATCTCTTTACCTCTGACTGCTGTTATTTCCATAGTTTTCCATCAGTGTGTCACAATTCAAGGCTTTTTATCCTCACCTGAGACCTGGTCCTGCTCATACGCTAATCAATGCAGCTACAACAAATGAGAGGGTCCATGAAGTCTTGGCACCATTAAATCATTCTATTGCTGTGCAATATAACTATATAGCACTCATTTATCTAAATCTTTTTTTTTTCTTTGCATAAAAGATATTGTGGAAAACTGCAATGTACAAATGAGATTCCTGCTGAAGTAAGGCCAACAAAAATAATGCAGGCCAGTCTTAATCACATCACATCAAGGATTTAGTAATGTTGTATATATTGTCATAAAAGCAATATGTAACAGTAACATCATTGCTATGTTTGCAGGTATTGCTCTGTTTCTGTGAATGTCCATATTCACTGATCAGTCATACTAATAAAACCAAAATATTGTGTAGGTGTGCTGTGGTATAGCTGTGAGTTGTGAGGTGGGATCTCTGTCATTAGATCAGTTTGTCAGGCACATCCTAGAAATTCTCAAAACCTCAGCTGGCTTACCTTCTTCCCATAGTCCTTCTTAGTGCCATAGATTCCTTAGGTAAGCAATGCACATGGACCAGTTCGTCCACATGAAGTTTTTCCATTGTCCATGGTACAGTTCTGATGCTCACATGGCCATTGTAGGCACTTTCTTGTGTGTGACAGCAGTTCCTAACATAGTCAGGATGAACTTTTTCAGCAATTTGCTGTATACCCTCTTCTGGGTGTTTGGACCAGACAGTGTCTATGTGCATCTATGTACCCAATTTCTGGTTCACTTCTTTCTCTTTCTTGGATTTCTGGTAGATCCTAACCGTTGAAAATTACTGGTCGCGTCACGGTTTATCCTGTTTCATCATTTACTTGCCTAATATATCCCACGACTTGACAGTCATCATCTCCTTGGTTTTAATGTTGTGGCTGATCGGTATACACTCTTAAAAATACATGTACTTAAATGGTTATTGCTTGAATGTACAGTTCTAGAGAAAAAATACAACATGTTACCTAACCCTTGCTAAACGACACTGAAATATTACAGTATTTCATTCCATGACAGTTTATATGACATCAAACATTTTAGAATCTGGCATGAGAATTATTGGCATGTTGGTTATGTCATATTAATTGACATAATCTGTCATGACAGACCACAACACTATATAACGCCTGGAATTATACATTTATGGTTCAGTTATGTCAATGTTATGTAGCAGGGTGAAGCCTTCATTGGTTAAAAAAAAATTACATCTCAGGTGAATGAATGTAATTCTTCTCTCCTTTTTGGCACCTATATTGTTGAGAATGTATATGTGACTGTGTTTCTGTTTTGTGTGTGTGTCTGTGTGTGTGTGTGTGTGTGTGTGTGTGTGTGTGTGTGTGTGTGTGTGTGTGTGTGTGTGTGTGTGCGTGTGTGTGTGCATGCGTGTGTTTTTGTCTATCAGAACTTTTTTGTTTGCCTGGGCCCTCAAGGCCACCCAAGGTAACCTTGAGTGACATTTTGAAGCCGATTTATCAAATGCTGTGTGTATGAAGACCACAGTCGTATTGTCAGGCAACAAAGAAACACTTAACAATTGAATCTGGCTGGATTCAGTTGGGTGGGACACAATGAAGCTATGACCTTGGACATCCTCATTCTCAGTTTATAGGGGTGAATTTATACAGGAATACTTTTGTTTATTGCTGTGTTTGTTTTTATCTAAGAATAATTGCACATTAGGTGAATATCAGTGGGCAGTTGATTGGTCATAGCAAAATGGTGTCACTGGTCTGCAGCTGAAGAATATAAAGGAATGTTTGATACCATTATGAAACTACAATTAAAGATGAAGTAATTCGACTCTACCAGCAACTTCTCAAATGTTCAACTGAAATAGTTTACAAACAATTTCAGTGGTTTTGACTGATTTTGGAGAAAAGTTTTGCATCCAAGGTGTATCCCACCCGCTTCTTCATCATGTGTACTGTTACAAATTACCCAAGCAGCCCAGCATTTCTGACAACAAAAGGTTATTTTTGCAACTAACTGGCTGTTGGAACTGAGCATCTGGTCTTGTGTGATTATGTCTTTGCTAAAGAACGCGGGAGTTTAATCGCTTTTACAAAGAGACGAGGTAAACATGAGTGGCAAAATAGAACATTTTTGAAGACTGAGCACGACCGCTTTAACAGAACGACATGTTTGAATTAGATGCTTCAGCGCTGGCTCTAAATGGATTTCTGAAGTGGATGTTTGTGGGGTTTTTCAATCGGACGTAACCTTGAGTCTTTTTTTTTTGTATTTTGTATGGAAGGTCTGTAGGATTTAAGTGCCAGTATAGCATGAAGAAGCTGAATACATACACTTCGTTTTTTTTCTCCATCTCCCTGTCTTTTTGTCTCCCTGTCTTTTTGTCCAGGTTTCAAAATTGAAAATTCTGCCTCTAAAGTTGTGCTATTGTCCAAGTAATTAATGGAATGCTGAGAGCGAGGTCCAGGTGCTTAAATTTTCCCCCTTTTCTAATGACTAATAAGGATAAAAAATACAGATTAGTGCTTTTGGGGTCTCTCTTTTAAATATAAACCTATGCATAATACATGCATTTAAATGAAAAGACTGTGACCTTCACTGTGGTTCATTTAAATCCCCGGCATTTGTTTTGCATGTTGAGGTTAGGTTTAGCATAACAATCAAAGTATTTCTATTTAATATGCACCTATTAATTCTTACATTTCAGTTGTTTAAAAGTTTTGTAAAGCCTATAACACTATTTGAGCTTCTCTGTGTTGCTGCGTTGTGTTGCTCGGTGAACTTATTGGTTTAAACATTATGTTGAGGTGAAAATCTGAGATTTTCTATGAAGGGCTGTTTGGCATAAAAAAAAAAAAGGTCAAACAAGTAAGGTCAAACAATTGAGGGCAAATTGACTTGCATTATTACATTGTTAGCATTCCTTTTGTTTTTGGACATTGGTAATTCTTTGGTATAGAATGGCATTTTCTAGTGTACAATCTATATTTTCTTCATGCAAACATAATTAGCAATAAATACATGCACCGTGAATTAGTCAGTCATTCAACTTCTTCTGCTGCCACATCGAATCCGGGACAGCTACATCTGTATCATCGTCACAAAACTTTCACTTACTCTCCAATTCAGCAGGGTGGCTCTCAAAATGGAGGCCTTCAGTAAATCTTGTGGCTGTGTCAGTCCCAGGGTTTGGCTCAATAAAGCCGAAACAGATGTGTATGTGCCCACGTTGCTGCTATTTTTGATAGACCGTCTCTGAATGGCATCTTCTTCGGCTCTTGGCTGAAAGCCATCCAATCCAGTCCTCTGAGCCTCTGTTCCTGAACAACTCAAAGTGCCAAAAATAAACAATCAGGGCAGTGTAATTGGTGCCTGCGTGAACAGTGTATGCCCGATTCTCAGTCTTGCTTGAACTCATTCTACGAGGTGTGGATATCATCTTTCTCGCTGCTTGTGCACGTAGCCAAATGACATTCTTTCCCCAAACTTAGAATTAATGACTTTTTATGCTTTGCATTTTCTTCTTCTAGGAACGTGTCACACCAATGGAGTGTAGGGCAGATTCCTGTAGTCTCCATGTTCCCATTGATGAAGAGCTGACTTCCTGCCAAGCGTCACGCTCACCTCCGCAGCACCACAGCATGGATCCTTTCTGAAACTATTTTAATCCACCTGTATATTTTTGAATAATACATTGTGTATTTTATTATATGTTTCTGTTGTAAATACATACATGCATGTTATGTGCTTGCGATAAAATGTATTATAGGTTGCTCTATGAAATATTTTATGTTTATTAGGCAAAGAATTGTGAGTGAAATAATATAACACTTATTACCATTTCACATAAATTATCATAAAAGCCTCCAGAATACTAACCATATGGAAGATAGGACATTTTTAAGAAGATTTAGTAATCATAGATATTCCCTGTTTGTACTAAAATGCAAGGGGAGCGAGAAAGAAATAATACTGGACAAAATTGGATTGAAATGTTTTGTAACATGACTTTGTTAATATATTTTAAATAAAATCTCTGAAGTTGACTGATTTTTCACTGTACCCTTCAACAATTTCTGATAAATATATTTAAATCAAATTGGTCCATTCTTGATCATAGGTTTTTCTTAATAAGATTCTTCACATTTAAATTAGGATAGATTTACTTTCAGTACTTTATATTGCCAGAGGTGCGTTTTCATTATTTATTTACATATTTACTTTGACATGGCATGTGCCAAAAGTAGAATAGGCATTGTCAGCATCAGTACCGCCTTCTTTGACTTCTGATTAGGTACACTGTCTCTACTGCATGTAATCCTGCACTTCTGATTAAATCTACTGCATGAACACTTCTTTAATTTTTAACATCAGTCTACATGTCTGTATTTGCAAAATGAGAAAATAGCAATAATCAGGCGATTTGCATAATAGTAATTTATTGAAATATCAGGGACAGATTCCACCAGTTGGTAAAGAAACTCTTCATGGCAGGAAGTGGCTCAGGCTGTGGCATCAGGGCTTTTTAAATAGCTCACAATCTCAACATTCTGAAGATTTTGGACATACAAGGCAGCTGCAGAACTTTAAGGGTAAGGTTATTTGTACAGAGATGAAAAGGAGGTGAGAGCAGTAGGTTTGAGATTGTCAAGATAGTGGCAAAAACAAATAGAGAATTGTGTTCCGGGCAATTGGAAAGTCCACTATCATGATTTAAGGTATCATATAAAACTGTAATATATGATCTCAAAGACACTGAGATCATTTCAGTGGCATGGCATTGAATTATACAAACAAGTCTTATGTGTATCTCTGGCAAATGTTTTTGAGTGGACACTGATCATTTGAATTTACTCTGGATTGTGATACCTCTGAATGTTATGAATAGGTTTGGGTATCGCAAGTGTAAAACATTTTTTATTATTCCAAGGTGACTAAATCTGAGAGGATTATGGTGTTAAAACATGGGGAAAGAGCATTTGTTTTTGTGTACACGTGAAAACTCAATAAATGTGATGAGACCATGGCAAGTATTTTAATTAATAACTAAAACAAACATTCAGTGTTGAAATTGATTATTGTCCCAACACTAATCACAACCCAACACTTGTGTAAGACATCCAGAGCCTTCCAGCTGACCATATGGAATGCCAGTCTGATCAATAGATGAAGATAAAAGCTCAGAGCTGTCGTCCATTCACTGTGATGCAGAACAGGTAATTACAAGTCAGAGGACAGATGCTGTCTTTGGTATAGAACACACAAGCCTGTGATGGATATGTTCTGCTTTAAACCCTATTATAGAAAAGGATGCAACAGTCAGTCACACCACTTCACTGGAATACTGCTGTCATCATTTACAGTGGCAAGATGGACAGACATTTAATGTAAATGAATGGGATCACGTTTTGGCTCCTGAACTGCATCTTGTATATACAATTTTTTTTAAAAACATGCTTTAGTAAACAAATACATTGTTTTATGACCTCTCCCCAGTGCTTTCAACACATGGGTGAAACCAGGACACAATAAATTATGTTTAAGTTTAACCAGTGGCATACACTTAGAAGGTAGAACAAAAAAAGGCGTTCTACAAAAATAAAATTGACAGAAAAAAGCTAGCACAATCAGCGAAAAATTGATCAAATGACCAAACACAAATATTAAGTGAGATTTCTCTCTGATTTTAGTGTCTCACGACATAATTAAGTACTGGTCAAGATGAAAACTGTACACACCAAAGAAAGCAACCAGAGGAACATATTTTTTCTCTCTTTTTCTTTTTTTTTTTTATAAGAAATCATTGCTTTGCAATTTACCTCACCTCCAATTTACATCACAGTTCTCTCCCACATGACCACATGAATGTAAACACCTCTTGTCTCTTCTTAATTGTATTACATTAATACTTTATATATATTTATATATATGTACTTTTTTATTTTACATGTTATAGTTCACATCAGCACGGTTAGCTAGCATGATAATGAAATAAGGCAAGACTCACATAACTGTGACATCACAAATTCATAATACTGATAGTTAAAGTTGTTTTTCTTTTTTGTTTTTTTTGTTCTGCAGCAGGCTTTGGTCTTGTTTTGTCTGAGGCAATACTTCTCCATCTTGGCTCTGGAACTGTGACTTAAGGGGGAAAAGGGGGGAAAAGTTTATTTTGTTTTCAATCCACAAATGCACTGGTAAAATCATACTGTCAAACAAATCTATGTAATAACTTAGAAATAAAAACAAGGTCCTTTGTTTTGAGGTAAAAGTTCATAAACGGATTTGTGTGTGTGTAGGAAGAGTTGCCTGCCATTTGAATGATACTGTTTGAATGCATGTTTTTGGTGAGGGGCTGCAAACTAGTCTCTGTGCTTGGCACAGTTGCGGGCATGCCGAAATGCCAGCTGCTTCAGTTCACCTCGAGCTCTGTTGTGACTTGTGTGCCTTAAAACAGACATGAGGGAGCCGTTTGGCTGAGTGTCAATCGAAATACAGGTCCAATGCTGACCAAGCAGTTTTAGTCTCTGAAGAGAGGATAGTTGTGGTCAGCTGAACCTATCCAGTTTCGGTCTTGATGAAAAGGAGATGCGTTTATCTTAAGTTCATCTGCTCACAAAGCAGGTGATGGTGCTTGTGATTCATCAGAAGTGTACCAACAGATGAAAAGTCTATACATCACTGTTTTGTCTCGTTTTCTCATTTGATCGGGGAGAAAAAATTTGAGCCAAATTGTCATGGTTTGGCCCAAACCGATCAACATGAACTGTTCAGCACATTGTGGAGACAACCACAAAGTCAAGTCAACATGTGTGGGCATCTGTCTCTTTGAAGACTATGGTTGGTTATGATGCTGGACTGGGAGGATGTTGCCTGGAGCAAATGAGTGTGGCATGTTGAGTCAGACAAGTGGAAAAAAACTTCGTTCTCAGCGTTCAGGCGCGTTTGGCATGCAGCATCTCAATAAGCAGGTTGTTGCAGGGCACGTCCCCGTTCAGGTGCTTGTAGTAGAGGTACTCCTCGGCCTGCAGACTGATAGCACGGATTTCTGGCAGCCGTAGCAGCAGCTGACCAAACTTGTCTGTTTGCTGAGGGTAGTTGCACATCACGTAGTCTAGCAGTGCAGCGTTGACCTGCTCCTGGACGCTTTCCACCAAGTGAAAGTTCTCCAGGTTCTTTACGTCTAGAGAATAAGGGAGAAAAACAAATAATTATAGGCACTTGCTGGATAAGAAATGGACTGACTTATCAACACATGAAAAACATGAACCAACGCACATCCTGGTCGCTCTCTCTCTCTTTTTTTGGGGGTCTGATTCTCTCAGGAGATTCAGAGTGAAATAAGAATCAAGTAGTGAAAAGAGATCTCCAGGGACATCCTGCCTTGGAGAATGTGAATTACGCAGTACGAGACTGTGAATGCATGGAAGGCTTCACACCAACATTACTGCTGCTGCCACAAATCACAAAAACAAGGGAGAAATGAGACAATATTTGTCACCCTCATGCCTCCCTTTTTATATTAACATTTTAAGAATTCTGCCCTACATGAAAATAAAAAGTATGACATATATTGTATGTATGTTGTAGTGTCAAATGAATAAATGCATTGTAATCTTTATACATTCTCTAGTGCCAGTTGTTAAAATAAATAAATAAATAAATAAATTGTGGCATGCACATGCTCAGTTCTGTAGTAAAAATAATGGTGTTCTGTAGTCAGTGGTAAAATCATGGAGTAAATCGCAAGTATTCTGCCAGATGAGGGTCTACCTGGCTAAATGGCTGCTGGTGTAATGTATGAGGTACTAATGAATCCCTGGTGAGTGACCACATTTAATCAGGTCAGAGGGGCTTGTGCTATGTGATCTTTTATTAATCCCTTTGACCTGGGGTTGAGCATGAGCTGGGCCATCCCAGTATTCACCCAACTGGCGGGGGTCCGTGTGCCCTCCCCTGACACCAGCAAGTGATTGTACCCGGACGCACCCATCCACTGCTAATGAGGCAGCTGGCACTCTCCTTTCTGCTTTCCCTTGCTGAGGAATAAGGCACGGCTGCATCGCCCGCCAGAAAAAGTGGGAGAGGATGGGCAGAAAAGAGCAAGCAAGAGGAGGAGGGGGGAGCGATACTTCAGCGTGTAATGAGGTCTGTAGAACGAGCTATGAGTCCTTCATGGCACCGAGCGAGGATGTTCTCCCTGACCCCTGGGTGACACCGCCAGGCAAGCAAAGGACAAGGTGAGGGAGGGGGAGGGGAGGGGGAGGAGCCCATCAGGAGACAACCAATTACAAAGCTCCAGCGCAACCCCTGCGATGTTATCCCCGGCCGAAAAAATAAACAACTTTCCAGCCCTGTCACTCATTGTTTTTTGGGTGCGAGGCCAGAAGGCACAGGTTTAAGCGATGTAAAAAAATTGCACTGTATATCCCTTGCCATCTGAAAAAAAAAACTGGGAAGATGCCTTGCCATGTGCCTTCATTGTCTGCAGAGCTCAGCCTCACTGTTCTAATTAAATTGACTGGGTTAAGATGATCACATGTAAAATGTTACCATGGTTTCATGGTTTCACATTCAAAATTTCTCAGGCTATGATAAGTAAAAAAAATAAATAAATAAATTAAAAAAAAAGGAGGGGGGTATGCAAAGGGTGAGAGCAAAACTACTGAGATTTGCTGAAGCCCTATGTCTTTTTCAGACTAATTAAAGAAAAATGATACAAAAAAAGAACCATTTTAATTGCTAATTATTGTGAGGCTGCTTTTGAACATGGAAAAATGTAAAAGGGGTGGGAAGGAAGGGTGATCGATGACAGTGGCTTGATCTCTTCCCCCGTAAGTAAAAAGCCAGGTTGCTGAGAGAGAATTACTGTTTGTTTAATTTATCCTCAGCAAGAAACGCTTGATCATGCCCTGCTGACAAAGAAAAAAAAAAAAGAAGAAGCATCAGTTACTATCCAGTCAGGTCAAAGCATCGCACGGTAAGCACTCTTATCTTCTGTCTCAACATTTAGCCACTGTGGGACTAATTATGAACTTTTTTACATGAAACAGCCTCAGTGTGCAGCACAGCTGTGCCGAAGCTCAACTCCAGACCCTTAGGTTCTGTGCAATACATTGTTCATTTCATCAGCGATCATGCCAGACGACCTTACATATCCACATGCCGCCCCCATCCCCTCCTCTGAATACTGTTTTTTTGTTTTTTAATTGGAAAGGATTTTCCTAGTGAAAAAAAATAAAAATCTCAGGAATTCACCTCAGCTATCCTAAAAAGCCCCCCAGACAATGATATGCGATTAAAAAAATAAGTGTATTGATATATATTCTAACACACTATACATTCATGCACAAACAATGTACTGGCATTAAAGCCGAGTGCATAAAACAAAAAGAGACATAACATCTGCAGTCTAGATATTTTCCATTACGGTCCACTGGCTCTCTACCACTACCACTTTACATAAAGCATTTTGTATTGATTTCTTTTTATTGGTATGCATAATGCAAATAAAGACATGCTTGGGCATGGATTTTCACCTCTAATAGTTTAATCAATGACCAGTTAAATCATAACACGAAATTTGAAAGGCACATTATGAAGCCATTGACATTTCCAGCAGGTTGTTGTCACTATGGAATGAATGGCTTCCCTTCTGTGTGCTGAGATAAAAAAAAAGCTAATCAAAAACAATGTTGTAGGACAGCAATTGTTGGGCAGTAATTGTTATCGGACAGATAAACTGTCAGGGCGCAGCTCTGTGTGGGTGTGTGTGTGTGTGTGTTTTCAGTACTTTATATCACTGTAGTGTTTGTGAGTGTTTTTAAAGGCCCTGTTAGCGTCACTGTGGGGTTTTTAAAGGGCAAAGTGTACCTTGTGTTTCTCCTTTACAGCACCCTGCAATCATGTAATCAGCCAAGCCAGTGCATTCTCATTTTTATTCATTATTAACCTGACTGCCTGACCCACACCAATCAGAGAAGGGGGCGGTTCTGTTGATGCCCTCTGGCCTACAGTGGACCCAAGAAGGCCCCCGCTTCCCCAAAGCCACAGCCCAGAAGAGAACCCGGCCAACGTCCGCTCAGTCACCATTCAACAATATTTACCCAACTACCACTTCTACTGTGTTTTCCTTTACTCTAAGCAAAGTGGCCATGTGCATATTGTGTTTGTGTTTAGAAATGCTCTATTAGCTGTGATGAAGCCTCCCATGCCTATCCCTGATGTATGCCCGTGTTCTTCTCTTTCAGTCCTTTCTGTCTCATGAATGCTAAATTATTTTCACCATGAATGGTTGGCTCTTCCAGTTGTATTTTTGTAGCACTTCAAATTTCACAGTCACAGAAGAACTGTAGCTGTAGATCAACTACCTCCATGGCTCAGAATCAATTTATTATCAAAGAGAATAACGATAACCTTATTCATACAGATCTCTGCATATACTTCATATTATCTGTCTAAAACAGTCAACTAAACAGCCACACTTAGACTGCCTGGCAATCAAATGATTACATGCAGCATGAAAAGAAGAAGCTGTTCATTGTCAGCAAGAAGATGGTTGTCCGCGGGACATCTTTTACTATCCAAACAAAGTTTCTGTCTCTCTCTCTCTCTCGGTCTCTCTCACTGTTAATGATGCATATCAATGACATCTTTTCCCTCGTTTCTCGGAGGGTCGTTCCTCCTGACTAAGCTGTGAAGAGCCAGAAGGTAGAGTGTTTTTTTTTTTTTGGGTCAGCATTGTCAGAATAAAACACGAAGGCTCAATCTGCTCCCCCTTGCTCAAACTGGACTGCTGTGCCTGGCGTGGCCCGCCTCTATGAAAGAGAATTAAACAGGACTGCTCCAGCTGGGGATACATTAAGTCAAATTTAAGCCACTCGCTGTTGGGTTAAACAGGTAGAGGAGACGTCCTGGTTGCCCAAGGACGGGCTTGACCTGCACCGCTCGCCACACGGAGGAGGGGGCAGAAATGAGGGGAGTCGGGGAGAAAAGCGCCTTAGGTATGATGAAATAAACACGAGAAACTTGGGCAAGCCCTTCTTTTAACAAATGCTAGCTGAGAGGTGCTCTGCCTCCTCCTGCGGTAAGGAGAAATATATTTACATCTGTTTAGTCATCACTGGCCTGACTTGAGCATTGGTAAGCACAATATGCTCTGTGAATAATTGTTACATAATTAACTATGGTATCAAATTACAGAGATATATTCGCAGTGATACCAGATATAAGAACTTACTTCTAATTTGTTTAATAATAATCTATAATTCAATAATCATTGTTTAATTATGTAACATTAAGAGCAAACATGATTAAATAATTGAATAATCAAAGTTTAAGGAAAAGCCATATGTTTTGTTAACATAAAATATCTCTGAATGTGCTTTGCAACAATCAGCTTCATGTTTATCAGAATATCTTCCTAGGATGAAGGGAAGGTTTTGCCAAGAAAATGGTTTAACAGCTTTCTGTTGAAAAGCTTTTGGCCCAAAAGGGGTTTAAACATTTGAAAGGATTCATTGTTGATGAGTGCAGATCACAAGGTGATGCACGTGTGGGACATGGCATTATTGTAAAAGCAGCACTCAAATAAATCCTGTCATAAATACATGTCTTGACACCCAGTTTCACCTGTACAACCCTCAAGAGCTGTTGCACTCCCTCGCACCCCTGCCACTCAGGACTAAGAGGGTGGCAAAAAATGGCAAATGTAGAAAAGTCAAAGGAAGAAAGAGAGTTATAACGCTGTGGACAGCATAAATTGAAGTATGTTGACCCTAAAAGCCCTGAATTTTGATCCAATATATGTTGATTTCACTCATAAAATGTCATCACAGTTAGCAAAAAAATCCCAGTAGTTACTGAAGAGTGAGTTACATCAACGATACAATACATTTACAATAATATTAATAACTGAATAATAAGCCTAAAGTTCAATGGGTTAAAATGGTGTAAAAGCGAACATGTTGTTAAAATTAGGATGACGCAACAACCAGGTTTGTATATTTTCATTACGAATCACAAAGTTTGAGCTAATCATTTGCGGAGGGACCAGTTCATAGTGCTCTAAGGTGAGGTACATGACAAGTTCAAATGGAAGGTCTAGTAGCAATCTTAAAGATCTCTCTCTCTCTCTCTCTCTCTCTCTCTCTCTCTCTCTCTCTCTCTCTCTCTCTCTCTCTCTCTCTCTCTC
>JBBMFX010000035.1:11826557-11843167 GCA_037832545.1 Rhabdalestes septentrionalis | reverse complement strand
GTATTTTCTGTCTTGCTCCCTCATTCCGCTGTTCTTTCATTCTTTCTGTGTATGTTGTTTTTCTTTTTTTTTATGAGTCAGTGAAATCCAACCCTTTACCCAAAGGTGTCAGCCTACCTCCATACAATCAACTGTGCATGAAATAATGTCAATGAATGGACTCTCTCAGCTACAGCTAACCTTCTGTGAAATGTAATCTGTTACAGGGTTATAAGTGCAGTTTCACAGACCCTCTCATCAACAGAGTACTTGAAATGACACATTTTCAGAAATATGCAAAAAGTTACATAATATAAAAAAGAAACAAACGTTTTGAAAAGCACCTTTTCAACTTTTCATTCTAAACATTCTTTAACATCCCTCAGAAGAATTCCGAGATTTGGGGGGGGGTAACAAAAAAAGGAAAACGTTGAAGTGCGTGATGCAGAGAGACCTTGCTGTAGGACTGTAAACATTATGCAGTGATATTCTCTAACTCTGCCTGACATTCCAGCTCCATCGCTGCTTGATCTTGACAAAAGACAAAGCTCTGTATAAATTTGATTATAAATGGGCTGCCTATGTCTGATTTGGATTCCTCTGAAGGCCAAGCAGCCAGAGTTTTCAAGAGCCTAGGAGAGAGAGACCAGGGAGTGTGTGTGTGTGTGTGTGTGTGTTGTGGTGGTGAGGTGGGGGGGTTGGTGTGAGATCGAAAGAGGGAGCACGCACAGCTATGTTCAAAGCAGCGGGAGAAGGAGATGTGGGCTGGTGACATATTTGAAAGCCTTCCACGCGGTGTCGTGTGTCGCTACATTTCAGGGCTAATCCCCCACAGTGCTTTGCTGCCATTGCGAATGACGGTGAGAGGCAACAACACATGCTTGGGTGGAAGAACAAGAAAAAAACGCAGAACTTACAAACCTTACTCTATATCCTATCATGGTGAAGAAACATACAGATAGAGAGACAGAAAAAAAAAGGATTTCCATCACTTTCTGTAACTCTGTGCTCCGTCAACTAGTACTGCTTCCTGTTGCTTTTACATTTTACATGCATCTATAAGTTATTCAGTTATAAAACATGTGTATCTGTAATTTCTTCAGTTATTCAGTGTGTGTATCTGATAGTTATTCAGTACAAAAATGAAAAGTGAAAATTACAAAACAATTGTATCCTATAGAATCCTGTGTAATGTTGTAATGACTTGCTGGTGTAGTAGTCACTTGATTATTTATAAATGATTGAAAAATATATCTGACAAAGTTACAATATAATGTGTTTTTAACTGTTGCCCAGCACAATTCAAATGTGCCTATATGTGTGTGTGTGTGTGAGCTGTGTGCGACCTGGCTGTCACTCCTGGCCTGCTGTAGAATAATAGGACATAATGAACAGCGTGCGTTTTTCTGCTCCTCTCCCCACAGGCCCTTTCAACACCAGCTGTTCATTAGCCAAAATATGCAAACAAGACGTGGCCTCCCTCCCCTCGCCCACTGCTCTCAGTCAGCCCTCACCAGTCAAACACGGAGAGACCAGGCACCACGCAGCCCTCACTAATCAAACACAGGGACTCCAGCACACCTCACAGCACGGCTTTAAGGTATCAAGATAAAGTCGGGCTAAACGTCTGAGAAGCAGACTGCCGCTGGCTGAAGGCTGATGACAAAACGGAACAAAATCCCAGCGTCTCTCCCACCACTATCGCTATCAGCCTCATACCTCCTAGACATTGCTGGTACTATTACCATTTAGCGGTCAATAATCCAATAAAAAAACATTTTTAGTTATTATGTTAAGTATATATAGTTCAATTTCCCCTGTACATGATATGATATATCTACATGCACCATTCCAATAACAGACTAAAACAAATATAATTGTGCATCTCTATATGCAGTGCCTACACCGCTAGTCATTAACCTCAATTTTAATGAAAAAAGTTTTTAATTGAACAGCATTTTTTAAATTCGTTTGCAAGTCAACAGATTAATTATGTTCATTTTTTAAAAATAAACCTTTTTAGTGTTTTGGACAATATTTGGGTATTTTGGTATGTTTGGAAATATTTGAGTTATTTTTAAATTTGTGCATTTCACAAGTTTGGAAATAAAACTGACAAATGTTAAAACTGATATGTGTAAATCAGGCAGATAAAGCGGTCATTTGTGTGTCTGAATATAGCCTGTTCCCAAAACAATGAACTTTACACCATCAGTACTCTAAAATGTGAATGCTGCATACACATGTCTTATATACATGGCAGGCTACTTAGTTTTGCTTAACAGATTAAGGTAAACAATAGAAAATCATTCAGCTCTAAAACATACCATGTCAACTGGGAGTGCTAAATACACTCCTGGCCACCAATGCCCGACATCGCACTTGAATCACAACAGTGGGACATACCTTTACTTTCTCAGTATCTAAGCAGTGCCTTTACTGGCTGATTCATACACTAGGTATTTTTTAAATTGTCATATTGAACATATGTTGAAAACTGATTGATTTTCTGTATTTCAACAAAATGTATAGCCGTTATCAATGCTGACTTCACCTGTCTGTCTAGTGGCTCCGCACCCCGCCTCACTGAATCACCCTCTTTCACTTCAATATTTATGACTCTATTGTTGAACATTTTGTTGAAGTTCACATTTCGAAAAGGGGTAGAGGGAAAAAATCTGATTAATAATTGAAACCTTACACAATTCAGATAGAAAACTGTGCTAAGAAGCATATTTCTAATGAGCAATTTAAACATTTGACTCTGTGAGTGTGTGTGTGTATGTGTGTGTGCACGCATATACGTGTGTGTGCCCTAGACAGAATGAAAGGACCCCCTGCATTGAGAACTCCAGCAAAGCCTGAGGCATCCACCCAGCGCTGTTCCGCAGAGACCAGCAAGGTAAATCATGGCTTCTTCCCTCCTCTCTCTTCCTCTCTCACTCTTCCTCTCATAGACTGCAATGGCTTGTGCATGCTTAACCAGCCGTTTTATTTATTCGGACTCTACAGACTTGATAAGAAATGCACAATTGATTATTCTGGTCACATTAGCTTATACCTATAAGCGTAATCTATTTTTAATGGAGTGGTGACTGCATAGGCCGGTCCAGTCGATAGTACTTTAAAGGATGTTGATCCACACTGGTGAAATGCCTGATGAGCTCTATGGGGAGGTGGAGTGCGGACGGAGAAGTGTTCAGGTAACAGGAACGGCTACGGAACAGAAGCTTACCTGTTGCCCCGTAACCAGGAGGATGGAGCCCTCTTTGGCGTGCATCACCTGCCGAAAAATGTGATCAAGGATGAGCAGCTCACTCCAACAGTTCTGGAGCAGCTTCATTTGGTCGTCAACCTGAGAAGAAGCAGAGAAACACAGAGAGAGTAGTGAGTTTCGTGCTCCATTTCTAGTATGCGTACTCAGGTTTATTTCACTGAAAAGGAAAAACAGATTCATTTGCTTTATTTTTCATGCTGGACCAGACAATAGATTGAAACCATTTATTGCTCTCATAAATAAAACTCTTTATTGGTGTTTTCATTTTTACACCATTTGAAAATACTAAATGTCTTATTTATGAAAAGTAGAAGATTTAATACAAGGTTTTCACTGAATAAAATCCTTGCAGATGTCCTGCTTTCCCACAGGCTTGCATGTCGCTTCTGCCTTTAGTTCAGATTAGGCTTCATTCTTCTTCTAAAACACACAGTAATTTTCCTGTGAACACAGGGAACACACCTGCCCCCTCTCTCACCATGCATGTCACCACTGCTCCCTGTTGTTAATTAATTTGTTTGTCCAGCAGTGTTACCCAGCGGGCCACTTCGTTTATCACCTGTGATTACATTAGCCCTCAGTGGTGAGATTCTCTGCTCTTGGAACTGTGGGAACACTTTCTGACATGAATGAACGAGGAAGCTGAACAACAGGATCATTGTCACTCCTGCTGGACTCTCCAGTCTCACAGCATCACTGTTTACACAAATGCGGTCAGACGTGGACAGGAGCGCAATGGATGTGAAAAATGAGAAAAACCAAAACCCCTTCCTCAACCTTATCTCATTCCTCATAAATAGTGTCTGGTTGATACTCTTGCATGGAGTTTGAAAAATAGTTTCGCTTCTGATCTTTACCTGTTAACAAATGGGCTGACCCCCCCAAAATAGGAAGAAAAGTCAAGTCAAGTAGAAGGTCAGTGAGTTCAGGGCATTAAAATACTACTCTCAAGGTTAATATTTCCAATGCAAAGGCTAGAAACGAGTTGGAATCATTTATCTTATTGCCTTGAGAGATGAAACTGCCACCAACGCTTCTGCATCAGAGTGTTTTGACTCCTAAAATCTTGTTTTTACTGTAGCAGTCATAACAGTGGCGTCAAAAGCAGCTGTTAACATGAGCATTCAAGAAGCTAAAACATCAACAGGGCAAGTACAAATACACCAGACCAAGGTGGGATATTCTATTTGATTTTTATAACATCATAATACATTATTGAATTTGGCCCTACTCCACAATCCAGGGATCCCATTTTTAACTCTTGCAGTCTTAAAAACCTTTTTTTTTTTATGTCCAGAATGAAAGGAGGTTTATTGAAAGCCCTGTCTAAAGATTTTCCTGCTTCAGGGAGGCTGTGGCAGAAGTCTTTCGAGTGCATGGAGCATTTGCACAGTCTACAAAGGGACCTGTCACTTAATCCGAATTTAAAGACAAAGACCCTCCCCTCAAATCTTCAGCATGGGACACTCGTTCGGATCATCAAAAGGGGATAAGAATGCCACAGGGCATGTGGGGAAGTCTGTTAGTGTTGGGAGACTCAAGGAGAAATGACAAGCGGACAGAAAGTACATCATTGACCTTTTTCAGCTCTCCTGCCACTGCTTCTTCGATGTCAGCTTCCTCTTTACCCTGTCACAACACAGTGTAACCCAGCCTCACTCTGATGTGCTGTATAGATGAGGCCAGAAATTTACATCCAGAAATATAAGTGTGCCACGTGAACCGTAGAACCAAACAAGCTTTAGTTTCAGAAGAGTTTCAGATAGATCACATCTTTGCATGTAGCTAATGCAGCACAGGAGAGTGAACAGTAGCATTTGGCCATAGAACAAAACACAAAAATACAAATTGTTCTGTCACCAAATGTATTATGGTTAAGAAATAAAGGTATGAATGAAAAGGAACTGATATTACGGTTATGAAAATGTGCTAAAGTCTAGACCACAGCTGTGTTAATGTTAATCTACACTAGGTCATGCTGAAAGCAGTTGTAAATATGTCTGGAGGACTGCCAAATTGAATTATCGTTATTGACGTCAGCTATGCTCACATTCATTGCTTGAGACAACTGACTTTGTTTCCCTGAATGAGAGATCTAACCACAACAGACAGTGACTAAGTCAGCTTTCAGACTAAAATTAAATCTTTGGAATCCAAAGAGTATTATTATGAAAGATTCTTCTCCATTCTTCTGCATCTCTTCTGGTTATGCTTTCTATATGCCCAGATACACATTACTACTTTCATTTAGGGGTCTTGTTCAAGGTGGGGTCTTTAAATATTTCAGAATCATCACAGAGCTTTTACAAGGAACCTTCTCTCAGCACTTTTAATGAAAAATGCATACCCTCCAAGAAACCAATTTAACACCTTTATGGTCATTCAGGCATTGCTACATCAATGTGCCGATCAATTGCTTAGCCTTTAGCTCGTCTCCATATAAATTTAGAGCTTTTAATACGGCCCTCCACATGATTTCACAAATAGATTGAGAGGTATGGTGGAAACAGAAAAAATGAATTGTGTGGTAATTAAGCACGGGCATGTGCGTGCCCAATTTTCAAATGTAAATGACGTGCAAATAGATCACCCTTCACATACCCGAAAGCAATGTTTATTCATCACTCCCTGCAAGTCCAGACCAATGATAATGGAACAGTGTCCAAATTGCCAAACATGGCCGTCCTTTTCCCCCCTCATGGTTTTGGTAGTGTGCCACAAGCATTGTTAAGCGCTGTGGATAAGAGAGAATAACGAGGGTACACAGCTGGAACTGCTTTTAATAAGTAGCTTCATTTTTTTTGAAGTGCCCTAATGACCAGATTAATGGAATCTTCTTTAATGCCTCTTAATGAACAGAATGAAATGAATGATTTATTCAAGCACACACACACACATACACACACACACACACACACACACACACACACACACACAAAAGACTGTGAGTACGTGGCACAAAATTACATTTACATAAAGACATGGGGGAAAAAAGAAATTCTACATGAACCTTTTTGACTTCTTGGATGTGGAACAGTGTGGCTGGCAGGGAAACCTACGGGTGGGGTTTGAAGTCACTTCAATGAGCCTATTGGGCAGCAAAAGAGCTTTGAGTTGTCTTCCCTGGACATCTGTTCATCTGCTGGTTCATACACTTCTTTTCCACCAGGGTGACACATATTAATTATTTCATGGAGGGTGGATTTCTCATCTGGTTGTAAATATCCCCATTAGTTTATACTATCCGCTCATTTTTTAAACCACAACCAGTACATAATGAGAATAATAGTTAAAACAATAAAAAGAAACCTTTTAATCTGCCAATGGGTGGCCTTAGCTCATGGAAACCAAAGTTACTTGGCACTGCTTTCAGAATTTAGGTTTAAATTTCAGTTTGGATACAGACTGACCATTGCCATGTATCCTGTAAAAATGGGTTCTATAATTAAGGCTCATAATTGCAATTTACAAGAGTGCATAATTACACTTAAATTTTTTGAAATGAAAAAATCTCTTGCTGAAGAAAGGTTACCCCACAATCCCCTGAGGAGATGCTAACGCTGTGTAGATTTTAAGTTCCTGACACACATCCCAGAGGCTTCATGCTAATGCCGTAGATGCACGGGACTGAGTGGCCTGGTTCATGTGGCCTCTCTTTTCCCTGATCCAGTGGAAATCTCCCTGCTTGTTTATCATGGCAAGGCCTCTATTTGTTCCCCTGCTCTCTTACACGCCTGCCGTCCAGGGTGATAAGCATGCTGGGACTTTGAGCAGGTGGCCACCAGCCGCCGCGGGCACATTTCTCCATACCAATACTCCACTGGGGACCAGCATAGGATCGCTCTCTCTCTCCCTCTTTGGTTAATTTTAGTGACACTAACAACTCTGGGACAGATGTATGTATAAGAACAGACACAATGCATTTGATGCTCCTGCCTGTGACTCCTGCATGCTCCTGCCTGTGTAAGCACCGTGTCTTCTGCCATTACTAAAGGAAGTTTCTCAACAACACATAGCACACTTCAAATATGCTGAATACAAGACTGGGGACCACACATTTACATTAACATTAACTGACAATCTGTAAAATCAACAGGCAATGTAATTTACTAAAAAACAGACCAATCTAGACCTAACAAAATAGTATAAATATGGCAAAACAAAAATACAGAATGGACAAAAACAACAAAGCATTTACTTTAACATAAAATGAAGAATGCTTGGTGCACTAAAAAGACATTGGCAGCAAAAGAAACACACATCACCAGTAGACAATTTTATATACCAAAAACTAAAGGTGAAATGGAAGTTAAAATGAGTGCCGGTTTTTTGATGCTGACATCTTTAATGTATTTCCTGGCTGATGCTAATACATAAAAACATATATTAAAGAATTTTTGCTTTCTTAGCAATTATCTGATGACTCAGATACCACAGGGCATCTCTGTGTTAAAAGATCTGCTAATTTATGGTGTGTTGTGTATATGTGCACAACTGGGACTTGAGGCAGGCAGTGTGGGTTTGGTTGATGAACTGAGAGTGTTGATTGGATCCTCTGGACTGACAGCGAATGTTTTGTGTGTTTTTATGTCCCGAATGAGTGCCTGATTGATCGAGCTGAAGAATGGAGATTGATCAGTTCCCACGGTGACCACATTAACAGACTCCTGAGTCTGACCCCTGACCTATAAAACACACTGCATTGGATCAGAAGCCCTCAGCGGCTGCTGTCAGGAGAAAACACTAGACAGGGGCAGTAACCTCTGCTAGTTTTTGATATGACCTGTTCTCCTATGGTCTCTGAATTGCAGGATTAAAGAAAGAAGGCTAACTTGTGACCAGTTTACTAGGGGTACTGCGTTAAGAGCTACTGGAAGCTTGCTCAGACTTGTTATATTGGCTGAACATGACACGCTGTAAATTTAAACGTACATTTTCACACCTATTTAGTGAGTTGTAAACCCTCTGAAAATAAAACTACATATAAATAAGGCCAGAACAAATCTCATGTTACAAACATTAATTTAATGTACACATCATTCACTTCAAGTAAACCGTTCTCCAATTTCTAGTGTGAGGATATTGCTACTGTCAAAGCCTAAATAACATACTTGCTAAAATAATGTTGAAGTGGGTACTATTGATTAGCGGCAGTGTTTGAAAAGAGAGGAAAAATAAATGGACCAATGTGAAATGGTCATCCTAGTCGAATTATCCCACCAGGAGCATCCCACTCCTTCCAAGGTCACATCATAGACAGATAAACTGGCTAAAGCTCCTTTCAGATAGCAGCATGGGAGATGTAGACATATGCAATTTAATCAATATGAACACAAAATTTTGTTCCACCCAATTATTCAGAAATCGTTTTTCTTATGATTTCTATATACCAACTCCTCAGGATATTATAAAACCCTACAGGTCAGTACATGATAGCAGAATAGCTGCCCATCATTATCCATCATAAGTGAACAAATATTTACTTTCGATGAAACCATAAGATATTTTTCTTTGTAGTTTTCACATTTTATAAGTTACTTAAGCAAAATCTCAGCTTTGTTCCAGAGAGAGAACAGGAAGGATGGAAACAGGTTATGAGAAAAAGCTTCGTCTCCAAACTCCTAAGCCATGAGGAGCACAGCTCAGTCCATTTGAGCTCTTAAGCACTGTTGTTCTTCTGCAACATGCTCGTAACATGTTTTGAAATAAAAAAAGGAAGAAAAGAAATTGAGGCTTTCAGTCTCTTACTGGGGATCAGAGAGCTTAAAGCTAAGAAGCCATCAACTAATTATCAAAAAACTGAGCAGCCCTAATCAATTATTCAGTTGAACATTAGTCTCCTAATATACATGAAGTCAAGGGAGCAAGAGCTCCCTGAAGTACACCCCCCCCCACCCATCCAAACACACCCACAATTTCACCCTACCCCCAACCAAAGCACAGTGAGAAAATAATGCTTTCCAAATCCAAAATGAGTTCTGTGCAGCATGTCGACTGACTATTGATCCACCCAGTGGTGCTCAATCTACTACACACAAGTACAACACACACACACACACACACACACACATACACACACTCACTCACACAGAAGTGTTCCCCACAGTTGGAATGACCACTGCATTTTTATTTTATTTTATTTCCCCTTGTGCTGTTTTTTTCCTCGATTTTACAATTTATGGGAGTCTTTATTGGCAATGGCTGTCAATATTTATTTCTTCTGAGTGACAAGTTGATGGACAGGAGGAAATGACTGTTGATTGGCTCGGATGGGGGAATGGGTGCGGACTCCTGTATTATACAGCTGGACAGAAGTGGTTTTATGCATACGGCTTTAGGCTGCATGCTGTTATGCTGCACAGTACTGACCCACTATCATCACTGACAGCGCCTCTTTCAGTATCAGCTGCTCTTGAACAGCAGTGTTAAGGTTGCTTATTTATATTTGCATGACAGATTAACAGGAATTTTACTATATATCAATATTAATTCATTTTTAGTGAATTAACTATGTTTAGAAAGTACCTGTTTGAAGGTAATAAATCTTGGTCTCACATAGCTTCTGTAATTACTTTGCATTTGACCATATTGACTAAAAGAGAGTTTACAGTTGTTTTTATATATATGACATCTTATTTATTTAGACTAAAAAAGCAACTCTATAACAGGCATCAGGTGTTTTCACAAAGCTGGTAACTACAGCAACTCAATGATATGTCACAAATCATTATTAGTCCATTGTAATACTTAAGCGGATCTACATTATGTAAATAATTTTCAAAACCATTATTATATAATAAAGCATTCACTCAGTGCCATGTAGGTGGAAAATATTATATTGTGCTTACATATTTGAAAAAGAAATTCAATCAATAGGTTAGTACATTCATGGACTTCTGCAGCTATTAAATGAATGCATCAGTATCATAGGCACCCTTTTAGAATTATGGCACTGTGATACTGAGCCTGAGCCAAAAGCCTTGTAATGTGAAATTTATTGTGATGAGCGTAAGGAAAAGCACTTGTGCAGCTGCAGACACTCCTTCCCCACTGATTCATGTGAACATTAAGTAACGAGGTTTCTAAAATCGGCTCTGGTTGTTACAGAATGCCCCGGTCCAGGCCACAAGATGCGTTATTTTGACGCAGTTCAACTTGCTATTAGTAGGGTGACACCATTGCCGTGCCCATGTCAAACTTTAAAGTCACTGTCAACATATCAGTTGCATGGCGTGCTCTTAGCATCTGTGTGTTTGGAGTTTTAAATATTTCAAGAATCACTAAAAAAGTCTTTTCATCTTCTCTGAGGGGTCACGATACAGAAAGAATGCTATTGTAATATTTGAAAAGGAGCCCTGCTGCCATATGTAGCGTGAATGGAAACGCTTAGCAAAGGGCTGTGCCAGCCTGCCCAGTTTGTGCTAAAGAGGCTGAGACGAAATGACTGAATGAAGCGATTTAAAGGCGCATAACAAACAGATGGCTTCGTCCACTCCTCGCTGTGATCCGAAAACTCACAGCCCCGTCTTAACCGTGCATAATGCTGTGCAGCTGAAACTCACATGGCGTTCAGCAAAGCACCAATCAGAGCTCACACGCCGGTTAAATATAAGTGTAAGCTTAAACCGCTGTGCCTGTCTTTCTGACCAGTGTGCTTATGTATTGTCTTTGGACCTTTTCAGCGCGTCCAGAATAGATAGCTGAAAAGACGTGGCAAAAATAAACACTGAAGACAACTGCTGACAGATAGAGGGAGGCGGCAGGCGGAGGCTGTCGACCTCAGACACACACCCATTACAAGCGGATAATTAAGCTGCAAGGGACTTACAAGAAAGAGAGTAATACACCTGAGCAAAAGTAACCTCTCTGTTTGTGGGTACCACCAGAACCACCAGGGTAGATCTTATAAATGAATCCAATTTTGCCAAGGGGTGTTTTTTTAAATCTGAGTAAAAACCTGAATTACATCTGTTTTACATAAAGCACCAGGCTCCAGTGCAACATTTTTAAAAAACTGCACTTTATTTTATGGCATCATCAGAAAGAACAGGTGTAAACTTATAAGGGCTTCGTAAATCTAGGCTACATTAATGTGCTCCACGTCAGGTGATATTTGGGAAGGTTGGAGGAGAAAGAAACTTCGGTCTGGATGACATATGCATTCTTGTTGTCAGTCCAAAATTCATGGGAGGTGATAAATCCATGGCCTATTTGAACTTTAAAGAAAATGCTACATACTGTGGCATTTTCATTGTCTGGCTCCTCATAGGCAACATGGAACTTTTATGACAATGAAAATTCCTCTTAAAATTTTGCTTTAACAATTTAGGTGGAAAGAATGACTTGTCTATTTCAAATTGATGTGACAAGAATGTATTCAAGAATGAATCATATTAATTGTTTTAACTCCCTTAAAACACTGAAACCTGTGAAAGGGTGGAAGAAGAAAATCCTTCCTGTTCCCTCCCAGTGAAAAAAAAACTGAACCACATTTGAATGAGACATGGTATGGAGGAATGGAGGAGCTGGATGAGTCTATCAGCTCTTTTGCAGGAACATGGACTTCATGACAGGCTTTTATCCCTCATCAAAGCAACAAGTGGATGAGCAGACCCCTGTCCGTCCACTGCTGGCGTTCCCTAGAGCCTCTCCAGCAGCCCAGCAGGGACTTCGGACCCTAAATCTTTCCTTTTAACAAGTGTGCACACTTCCTTCCTCAGCCCAGCAATGTCTCTGGGGCACGAGGCGGCTTTTCGGGATTGAGTAAGCTGACCTCAGCTGCCGGAGGAGGCACACTGCCTTTAAGAGACAAGGACTCTATAGTTGGCTACAACAATCAAATCCATGGAATACAGAAACAAATAAAAATGTTTTGTAAAAATGTTCTGCAAAATAATAATCACAATAATGAATTCATTCTGTACATAATCTTAAGTGACCTGCATATTTAATTGTATTTCTCTGATAATGTGTGCTTTAATACCTCACTCTCATAACTGCATAACTTCTAAATAAGTGTCATTGTTTTTAAATATTAAATCATAAGTATAATGAGTGAATAAAACGAGTTAGCTAAGTGGTTAGTTAGGTACTTAAGGGGTTAATGTATTTTTTTTGTTTTAAAAAAGCCAGAGTTTATTGTTTTAGTGTGATGTCAATGCCTGGTTGAAAAACTGCACTTTCCATTGCAATATTTATAAACTGCCAAAACACTGCGCTCCTCCAGATTTCATGACGTTTTTGTCCATTTCTCCATAATTTATGAAAGAAAAGAGGCCTTTGTGACCCCGCTCCAGCTCCCCATCTCTCCTGATCAGACAGATATTGCTAGTGCTGAAATAGCAGCTTAAAAAAATGCCGGCCCAAAAGCTAGTAGCTTAGAGTCGAGGGAGAATGGAGAACATCTGAGGGAGTGGTCAGTTGGACAGAGAGAAAGAGGGGGAGAGCGAGGGAGAGATAGAAAGAAAGAGAGAGAGAGAGAAACGAAGAGAGAGAGAGAGAGTAAAGAGAAAATATGTACAGCAGCAAGCCTTACAAAAACTCACACGCCATCTCCAATTGTGGCTGCCGGTGAGCGAGGGGATATCATCTATCAGTGGACAAATGCGGGGACGAGAATGCTGCTCCTCAAATGAAATAATATATCTTTGAAAGCCTACTCCCGCACCAGGCCTAAAGCCCATATATCAAGTCTGAGCGGCTGGTGAATCCGGTCCAGGGGCCATTAACCTCCCACCTGTTTCCCCCCCTGTCCTTCAACATGCACCCCTGCCATTGGTGCCGCTTGCAGGGCCTTGTTCATCTCCTCCCCCCCCCGTCCAACGGCCCATCCTTCCCTGCTGCCCCCCTTACCCCAGAGCCCTCGTACTGCACGGTAATGTAAAGCAACACAAGGCCCGTGTGGAATAATTCAAATGCAATGGACCAGGGACACAGTTACAAATCTGTGGCCGGACCGGCAGGCCGCAAGCTCTGGGCCGTTTGTCAGGGAGCAACCCTGGGTGACCTGGAGCAGGGCTGCACACTGCTACTGCAAGGATACGGCTGGTCTGGGAGGAGGCTGAGAAGGAGGGGAGGGGGAATTATGTTTGTGTGTGTGCGCGTGTGTATGGGTGAGCGCATGTGTGTGTGATGGGTGGACGGGGGTGATATAAATCGTCTTCAAGTTCACAGATCACATCCGCAACGCCTTATTAATTCCTGTAGATACGAGCTCTCTTGGAAATTACAGTCTCTAACCTGCACCCCTGAAATTGGACTGTCAGGAAAAAAAGGAAAAAAGGGAAGAGTGGAATGAGGCGCATTTTACAAAAGTAAATTCATCTAATATTAATGGAGAGTGAAATCATACATCCAGCATGCGCTCATGTTCTTCAGTCAAAAACGGCCGAAAAACATAAAGCTAAAAAAATCAGGTGCTGTCACTCAGGACGATGAATAGGTGCGTGAGGAGAGTTTACTGAACTGGGCAATTATTGCCCAAACTTCTGTGATATTTCATCAGTAGATTTTCAATTAGCTTACCTTAACTTACCTTGTGTGAATTATTTCTTTATTCTTAACATGGAATCAGATTATTCAGTTCTATACCAGTAGTTTATTAATCACATGAGTGTTTATCTGAATTTTTCAAGTAACCATGTAAGTACTATGTAGGTTATTTACATTTACAGCATTGCATTTACGTATGAGAGCAAGGAACTGAAGTCTAGATGTAAGTTAAGAGGTTAAAAATGTTTGACAGTGGGCTCAATTGTTTGAGCATTGGCCCCTACCTTCGAGGGACTGTCAGTTCTGTCTGTGGTGATGCCTCAGACACCAGTGGTCCAAATGAGCCAAATTGACTTTGGTTTCTCTGAGGAGGCAGGATAGCCCTACCTCTCTTTCCATCTCTCTGAGCAATGCCAACCAGTACTGGCATGCGTTAGCTGATGTACCACAGTGGTTAGTGACCTCCTCAAAGAGCATTACGCCATTACATTGTGGAGCATTAAGTCATTACATTGTCCTAGTTAGTGAGAGGAAATGGGCATGACAAAATTGGGGAGAAAACTGGGAAAATGCAAAAGTCCTAGTTTAGTTTAAAAAACTTATTTGATGTAATGAATTCTAATAAATGAATACACTTAGGTTAGACTGGGTGAAAGTGATACTGATCAGTAGACTCCATTCTGGGTGAAAAATTTTTTTGGGTCACTGACACAATTAGGCAGACAGACAACGAGGCCTGGACCCAAAAGCTCCCCTCTCTCCTCTCCAGCTGCTTTTCCAATAAGTACAAGCCTCGCAGCTGGGCGCAACTCGGAGAACAAGGCCCTAATACAGTCCTGCATGGCTTAATGGCAGGCCTGGTTTTGTCATTCTCCTGGCTGTAGAGGAAAAAAAGAGAGAAGTTTGCAGAACTGTCCCCAAGCAGCCATGAAAAGACAAAAATAAATGTCGGTGCCACATGTCAAGACATTGTAAGCTTAGTGCGAGTGACTTTTATCAGCTCACTGGACTAAATATATGGATGGCACTGCAGTAGTACATTGCAGGTTCATTTACACCGTGATAAAGTTCACGTTTAACATAGTATATAGTCTGGTGAAAAAGGAGGGACACATATACTCAGAAGAATAATAAAAAGCATGGTGAATCTGTGTATTTTGGTCCTATTGTGTAGCGAGGAAAACCACAGCGCATGCATCCTATCCTGCTGAACAATGGCATGGAGTTCACAATGAAAAGAGTGATCTCTGTGGACGTGAATCACTCTCCACATCTCCACTCTAACGACAGAGCCAGGAGAAGAGAAGCACGCAGCAGCCCTGAGACGGGATGGCCAGCAGGGGAAGAGTGCATCTGTTTCCCTCCACCTCCCTGTGCCCAGCGCCCGCCCTCAGCATGATACACACCAGACATTACACACACACATCCACAACTCGCTCATCTGCATTCACCGAAAACTATAACCAGAACTGGCAAAATTTTATTAATTCACCAAACCTCACAAAATGTATCATCTGCAATCCCCCTTAACTTACCAAAATCTGCTCCAGAGTAGTGGAAACAGGTATGTACATGTTAGGCATAATAGAATGTTTCAGTATGTGGAATTGAAGCTTTCTATGTGCTACTTAGTTTTCTATGTGCTTCTACCACTTTATATGTGCACATATTACAAACTACCAAGATGACAATTCCAGTTGCTAAGGGAAAGCTCATTAAAGTTGTTCTCAACACATTTCCAATTAAAGAGAAATGTAAAGGATGTCCATACTCATGTGGTTAAAGTAGTCTGTGACAATATAACAACACATATCTAACATTTTACAATAATCTGCAATACGATTGTAGACTAAACATGTTGAAGGAGCTGCAGAAGAATCTTTTCTGTCTTTAAATGGCTGTTTGTGAAAATAATGAAATAAAATTTGTCAAATTTTAGGAGCATAGTCAAATATATATGGTTGTGTATATAAATGGGGACAAAATGGGGAAAGAGTGGATAAAATGACAGAAATAGTTACTTTCATGGTGAAGAGTAAATTATGATCCGAACACCATTCATTGGCTGATGTCACATAGGGCTATGTGCGTCCACTAAATGTGTGTCCACATGTTGTAGATACAGCAAATCATTCTGGGCAAAATTATTGGTCCAAAATAAGTGTAATGCAATCTTAACCATATCACATTCATTGTTCATCAGTTTGCCTTTCACATATTGAACGCCTTGTTGCTATGCAGTATTTATTAATGTGATACGATGCGCAATATTTCCTTTATCTCATCCTAATGTACAAAATTCACATCTACACAGATGTACAAACACACCCATACACATACCATACATAGCTAAACAGAATTTTACAAGAATATAAATGAAGAAGTGCTGACATTAGGATGCAGTAGGTGTTATCGTAAAACTGTGTTACGCTGTCATAGAGGGTGACCTCATTTATGAAATATTATAGAGCCCATAGAGTAGATATCCAAGCTAACTAAGACTAAATAAAATTTTTACAAACTAATGAACTAAAACATCAAGTCTGACTCAAAATAAAATTCCAGAAATAACTTGCTCTTGTATCTGACAGGCCGTATTTTTAGAAATTAAATCGTACAATATAAACAAACTAACAAAACATACGACAGGCTCCTTGAGGTCTAATGAGTTTTACACATTAAGAGTGAGGTAACAAAGCCATACTTGTTTGAAGCCTTAAACCACTTTTTTATTTTATGCTCTATTATTACATTTTAGGGGTCCAAGGTGTGAGAAATAGAAACTGAAATGTTTCTCTCTCCCCTTCTCTTTTATTCATTTGAACACAATAGGGAGCTCTCTTTAGAGATCCCATCATGGCTA